>CM035429.1:135008491-135225991 GCA_020310875.1 Ceratopteris richardii | reverse complement strand
TTCCAATGTAACAACACTCCTCACTTGCTACGTATAAAGAGTGGTAAAATAAACCGCAAGAATACTTTTGTGAAGCTTTATTACCATACAAAGCCCTATCATCTTCATTATTGAGTTGCTTGTTTTATATATGAAATAGTGTCTCTTTTTGAAGTAAGTATAAGTGAGCGTAGAGTTGGAAATCTCTACGACAGCGTGTGGATGCATTTCCATTTGCATCCATGTGCATGCATGTGGATGTGCATATACATGTATCTAAGTATATGTTAATGCGTGTATGTGTGTATATATATATATATATATATATATATATATATATATATATATATATATATGCAATAATGCATGCATGCAAGTATTTTTATGTGGTTGTAGAAATGTTTGTGCATATGCATGTGTATGTGTGTGTATGTGCACATGTATCTGTGTGTATATATGTGTGTGTATGTGCATGTGTATATGTGTATATGTGTGAACGTGCATCTTCATCATGCATGTGTATATGTGCATATCAATAAGTGTGAGTATGCTATCTAATGAAAATAACACAATTCAAATGATATACAAAAAATGGAAATTGTACTTACAATAGTTAGCCATACTTTTTGCTTGGTTAGCTTCTTGAATAACCTAATGAAGCAAAGTCATCCATGAAAATTCTAAATGTTTCTAGTAATAAGGGTCCAAAAATGAGGTTGACAGTCTTGTTAAAGATGGCTGGAGCGTTTCTGAGTCGAAATGGCATTTTTACATATACATATGTGCCCTTGGATGTGATAAAAGCAGTCTTTTCACGATCCTCTGGGTAGATGGATATTTGTTTATAGCCACTAAGGCTGTCCATAAATATATATAATGCGTGTCCATCCACTGCTTCAATGATCTTCTCTGCAAAAGGCATGGGGAATCCATCTCAAATGGTTACCTTGTTGAGTGCTCTAAAGGCAACACAAATCCTGATTTTGTTGGTATTCTTCTTTGGTACTATAACAATTGGTGAAAGCCATTCTGAGTGTTCCACAGGAATGATGATTATTGCATCCTCCATCTTCTGTATTTCCAAATAAATGGCTTCAACATATTTTGGGTTAAGTCTATAACTCTTTCCTCTTATTGGTTTAGCTCCATCAACAAGAGGGATTCTTTGCTCTCCATAATTGGTAGACAGTCCTTCTAAGTCTTTATAATGCCACACAAAATATCTGCATAGTGTGTCAAGAAAGATTTTACCTTTTCAAGCACCTTTGGGTGGATCCACAACAAAGTGGCCACCAAAACTGGATGATTATTTTCCTGAGTGCCTAATTTTACTTCTTTGACTAGGTTTCTATCTACCATGGTATCTACCTGCTCATCTCCAACCCTGTTTTCTTCCAATAGCTTTTCCTACATTGTTACATAAGCAAGAGTGTTCTGGATCTCAATGTATTCCTCTTTGTCCTGCATCCATCCTGCAAGGATTTCTTGAATTGGCAAAGAACATTCCTCACTATTATGTTTTACCTTGTCTTTAACTTTAGTAACTTCCTTCTCTATTGTTGTTGCATCCTCCTCCAAGTTGTGTTTGAGGGGTGTCTTCCTCCCCCTTCTGTGGTCTATGATGGGTTCTCCCAATCCATCAACCTAAACTTTATCCTCCTTTTCATCATAACCATCATTTGTGCAAGAATTATTTAGAAAAACTCCAAAACAAGAGGAAGAGTTGCATGCTTGCAACCAATTCAAAATGTCTTCTTCCTCCTTGAACTCTAATAGTGGTTGGTCCTCCATTTATTGTTCCATGCAAATGCCAACTGATTGCATCATGCTAGTGTTCCCTTGATGATCTCGATCCTGCTCTAAACATATCTATTTAAGTTCCTATCCCTTCTTTTGTACCCACATAGTGTCTTTACCCCAGTCATGGATGACACTTGCATGCCTCAACCATGGTCTTCCAATCAAGAGGGGAAATCCCCTCCCCCTACCTGGGGTAGTCTTAATACCACAAAATCCAAAATAAAGATATTATCTTGTACTTCCAATGGAACTTTTGGGATCACCCCATTGGCCTTACTTTGCTTTGATCTGCCAAAGTGACGGTGAAGTGGTCTGGTCTGGATGGGCATAAGCCAAGCTTCTCCATGGTATGCTTAGGCATCAAATTTATGCCAAACCCACCATCCACAATGGCTCCTTGTAAGTTTAATCGTTTAATTGTTACTGTCAGTCTGGGACTCTTATAGTCGGTGAGAGGTGCTTCTTCTACACCCTTCCCTTGGCCTAAGGCAGTAGTCTTGGCCACTAAGGTGGATGAGAAAGCCTCATCAATAATCTGTAATACTTCAGACCTGAAATTTGCATCCATGTTTATAAACTCAAGAATACTAACCTTCGTTTTAATTGACTTGAATAATCTTGAAGCTCCAGATTCCCTAAGATCAATTTTGATGTTTGATTTCTCAAGTTCCTTGTGGGACCGACTGTATGCATTCCCAATGAAATCATTCGTCTCTAAAAAATCTTCTTTCTATGTTATATCTTCACATTTTGTTGAACTTCCTTTCTCTTGTTTTGCATCTTTGTATATATCTGACTTGCTCTGATATACCCTCTGGTCTTTGTGACTTCCAAAAGTATTTGATCCCTGGGTTGGTTCTTCTAGAATTTTCCCTTTGTTTCTTGTCTGCATGACATGGAGTCGATTTCTTTTCATTGTACCACTCTAGTGGATGGTGATTGTACAACATTGGCTACTTCTGCTGCTCCATGATTATCTACTGAGATCATTTGGAGATGAGGCCCAGATGTAGATGCTTTGTTTTGTGGGAAACAATAAGTATAATGATCCCTGGCATCTAGGCAATTCTTGTAAGGGGAGGAGGGGGCATTTTTTGGCAGGGTGCATTTACTTTGATAATGTCACACTCTCCACACGTGAAACAGATAATTAGCCTTCTAGGTCCATTTCCATAATTACCTCTAGGTCTTTGATTATAGTTATTACCTTGGCTGGGGGCTGTTGCCATTAAATTGATTGAGAATTGAGCACCTCCTTGTGCCCAATAAGGTTGTGCAGACATCCCTCTTGACTGACATTCATCGGCCTCATGACCAGCTTTCCTGCATAGCTGGCAAGTTACACTTAACAATGGATATTCACTTACCACATGACCCTACTTGCTACACATGGTACACCATAGCCCACTTTTGATGCCACCCCCTTTGAGTTCTGACAACTCTTATCGAAGCCGAGCCAATTCTTTTGCTTGGGCTTCCTCTTCCTTTTGTAGCTTCAATGCTTCAATTTCCCTCCTCAAGTGAGTCAGAGCACTCTCCTCTTCTTTATGGGGCTTATTCCTTTTTAAGCTCTCAAGCTCTTTTCTTAGCTGAATTACTGGGTCTTAAGGTTCTCGAGGATATGATAAATTGAAAGAGCTTGCCCCATAGATTGTCTAATTTGTTCCAATCTTGTAGTTGTATTGATAAATTCTTCTATTGTTGTTGTCGGTAAAACCAACTCCTTTATTCTACATTGTGTTGTTTGGCCATTAATGCCTTAGCTCTAGTAACAAATTCTAGGAAGGTCTCCCCAAGACCTAGTCTTAAATTTTTTAATTCTTCAATAATGTTTTCAATTGTGTTACCTTGTTGGAACAGTGTCCTAAATGCTTCCTTCATCAAGTCCCATGTGGTGAAATGGTTGTCAGCAAACTGACTGAACCATTTGTCTGCTAGCCCTTTGTTGCAGGGAAAAGAATCAAAAATATGTCCTCTCTTTCCATCATACCCCTTATTTTTCATAATGCTAAGAATCTCCTAATGTGCTCATCTGGATCTTCTTGTGGTAACCCTCTGAAGCATGGAAATATGATATTCAATCTAGAAAAAAAAGTTTCCAAATCTACTTGGATTTCCATATTCTTTACCTGATGATCTCGATGATAATGGACTGGTTGATCTTCGAATAACCTTCCTTCTTGTTGCTTTGCAAGGGACCCTCAAGCTTTGAGATCGGGTTGCGATCATGAGCTATTCATACTGCTCTTAGTTTAAGAGAATTCCAATGGAAGAAAGATTACCTCTTAAGGTAGTATAGTAGTGTCGATATCCTTGAACTCTTCTACACTTTGCAATTGTGCTTCTCCGATGCTCAAATCTCCTTGTGGTCCCACCGGATGTGCCAAATTTTATTGGGGGATTCTTGTGCAAAAAGGGATTTGAGTGTTTGTGGGAGAAGGGAGAAAGATAAGAAGAAAGATACACACATTGGAAGCTTTTGTAGATTGACTATAAGGAGAAAAGTACATGGTGATGTACTATACAATCCACATGCTTTCTGTGCAAAATCCCAAGAGTGCACAATCAACAAAGTTACAAAATACCCAAGGTTCTTGTTGCCGCCGACCTTCTCTGCACCAGACCTCCACCTTCTCCAAGCTTGCATTTGTGCACACCTTGCACTCAAGCTTCCAATAGAGGGAGGGATGGACACCTTCTATCGACGTGCGCACAACTTCAATGGGACCTTGGGACCTTTGGTTGTATGACTTAGCACTTCTCTGCATACTTCTAAGTCACTCTTCTTGCACACATTGCACTTCACTACTCTGCATCGCACCCTCACTGTATGTCTCTTACTCTTCTCTTAGTCTAGACTATGTTCACCTTGCTTAGTCTAACCAAGAATAATGCCTTGCCTTAATTTGAGTGTTGGTTCATATACGTTCCTAACTGCTAAAGTATTTTGGTGCTCACTTTGATGCACCAAGATTGTCTCCAAAAGCGGGCAGCCAATGAATCCCTGTTTTGTCCTGTAATGACTTTAGACTAATACAAAATTTTTAATTGGGAGGGCCATACTTTCACTTTTGTGTATGCTGCCGCTTCACATACCTTCATATTTTGCCTTTTAATTCTTCAATTGTGCACCTAAGAGATGGTTCACCTGAACCTTTCAAACACTTTACAAATACTTTGAACCCTAGAGAAATTACAAAAAAACACTCTGCAACCTGCATCCAACTTTCTGCAAATACAACCTTTGTCAACAATTAATTGTGCACTACCTGTGCCCTTGACACCCCAACTTTGAACGCTTCATCCATGTTGACTTTGACCTTGAACATATTGACTTTGATTGATTTGACTTTGACCTTTTGACTTTGACTACGATTGACTTTGAAAAGAGGATGTATGCATAGGATCACAGACATCACTATGAATAAGCTACAATTTTTGAGTAGCTCAAATTGAACCATCTTTTGGGAAGGAGGAATGCTTCATTTTGCCCAAAATATAGCCTTCACATACATGTTTACCAGGTGCCTCAAGTTTGGGCAAAGAGGACACCATTTCAAATTTGTGCAGGCGTAGCAAACTAGCAAAATTCAAATGACCAAGGCATGCATGCCAAAGCTTTGCATCTGACATAGCCTGAGAATCATGTACTGCATATGTTGAATCATTCAAAGATTTTTCATCTTCTATGAGCTTATACAACCCACGACATAAAATGCAAGAAGTAATAATAACATTGCCATTTGACATATCATGAATTATACATATATCATCAATAAATTTCACAACCAAGCCAATGTTGACTAAAGCTGAAATTGATAACAGATTCTTCTTGATTTTTGGCACAAATAAAGCATCACACAATGTAAAAAAACTACCATTAGTAGTAGTCAGAATGATCTTATCAACTCCCATAATAAGATAAGAGGAGTTGTTGACGCATGTGACACTATTTCCTATAGACGCAGGCTTGAGTGAAGTGGCAAAATTGCACTGCAAGGTAATATGTTTGGTTGACCCACTATCAAAGTACTAAACATCTAAGTCTACTGCAAACATACACTATTCATGAGAAGATGGCCCATAACTGCGAACAATGGTAAATGCCTATTCTTCATTTTGCACAAGATTAGCAGACTCTTTTTTGGGTGTAGAGGCCTCTGCAACAACCATTCCAGCCTCTTTCTTCCATGCCTCTTTAGCAACCAGTTCTGGATAGCTCTTTATGAGATGATCATTTCCTTTATAGTATTTTCAAAACAATTTCTGTATTTGTGTTTTCTTCTCTTCTCTGTCTTTCTTCTTCAATTGTGTAGAATTAGTAGATTTCTGCTTACTAATAGAAGAGCTCCATTTACCTTTGCCCTTCTCACTAGCCAGGAAAGCTTGATCTACAACATGCATAATGGTCCTGTTTTGCCTAGAATGGTCTTCTAGCAATAGAACAGAGACTAACTCCTCAAATGTGAAGGCATTTGGATTGATTTTCACCATCAAACAAAGAGTAGAAGCAAAACTCTATTATGAATTGGAAAGACCATTCAGAACAGTCTGAACAAGTGAACCGTCAAGCAAGACTTCATCAACAAAAATCAATTGTTCTTTCAAATCTTTGATCTTTGTGAGAAAAGTGTCCATGAAATCACCTTCTTGATGTGCTCACTCTCCAACTGTTTTCGAAGGTAAGCAACACAAGCCTCATTCCTTGCCTGGCATAAAGTGGTAAGTGTATCCCAAGCATCCTTAGTTGTTCTGCAAGAGCAAATGTGAGGAATAATGGCACGTTTGATAGACAAGTCTATCAATACATGTGCCTAAGCATCTCTGCCATCCCAATGAATTTGCTCTGCAATAGGTGCAACAGGAACTGTAGCACAAAAAGGAACATGAAAAATATCATCTTCAATGTTGTCTTCATCACCTTCAATAATTATGTTTGTAGGTGTAATAGGACGTTTTTCAACACCCTGCACAATATTCCACTGTCCTTTTGCAAGCAATACATGATGCATTATATAAGCCCATAATGGGTAATTGGTACCGTCCAACTTATCCTCAACAGCCAACATATGGAATACATCACTATTTTCAGCAAGATACCCTGATGCAGAAAAATGATTGTATCTCAAAAAGTTGAACAGAAGTACCTTATTGAGTTTTGATAAACTTGTAGTAGACTTTGAGTACTCGCAAACCAAAACCTGTATATATCTTTGGTACAAAAAGATGAAATTTCTTGCACAAGTGCTACAATACGGCATTCAGAGGCTGAAACAAGGATGCTCACCAAATTCCATGTGATTTTGAACCGTGATCGGAGGGGTATCAACGATGCCCTAGATGAAGCAACAGCCTCCTCTAATACCAATTGTTGGATTTCGAGGTCTGCAAAAGCATGCAAACAACACAAGGAAGTAAAAGAAGCTTGGAGCACAATAGACAATACTGAATGTATTACCACTAGAATGTACAAAGATAAGTGATCCATTAGGGCTATAGGCATATATACAAGTTGGGGGGAAAAAAACCTCCTAAAGAGGGAAAAATCACCCCAACGGCCCTAGTGTATTTACACACATCACTACCAAAATATATCAACAATAGAACATGTAAATTCAACGCAATGGCTGATGCATTAAGTCACATCCCAATGTTGAATACCCTAATTTTCATTTTAAGTCAAGAATGACATAATCAGAAACATAAAACGATAATGTACGTCACATCCAAGCTATCAAAGAGCTTGGGAAGTGGTCCAAATCGAACCAATAGTGATATACAATGTTGTAATACTTCATTCAAGCATTACTACATTAAAGATTATCATCTATTGTATAAAGATAAGTTTTGTATTCCAAGTAATACAGAACTGTGTAGACAGGTAATCACTTTCAATATCACAATGCTTCAAGTGCAAGACATCTTGGATTTACTGAAAATTATGTGTTACTAAAGTAATGTTTTTATTGGCCTCCTCTGCATAAAGACGTTCGAAGTTATCTTCAAGAATTCCGTAAGTATCATAAAATAGAAAGACTTAGCATTGGTAGACTACTCCATCCTCTACAAATTCCATTTTGACAATGGGAATTCATTACTATGGATTTTATAACAGGCCTACCTAAAACCCAAAAAGAATATAAATCCGTCTCCGTTATAGTTTATCATTTGAATAAAACGGTTAAGTTGATTTCAATTCACACAAAGAAAAGACATCGGAATTGGTAAAGTTGTTTTTTGAATACATTTATGGATTATATGGTCTACCTCACAATATAGTTTCCATGGAGAAAGATAAAGTTCACAAGTCACTTTCGAAGGGTAGTCTTTTCCAATTATGAATGAGACTCTTCATGAGTACTTCATAAATTCCTTAGACAAATTGTCAAAACAAAAAAATCCATCAAATTTTAAAAGACAATTATGTGTTTGTCTTTCTAAAAAAAAGCAAACTAAGGATATTATTTAATATTACGTGCTCTTAATATTTAAAAGAATTCAATAACATGTTTTAGTGCTTTTGTGCTTATGTATAGGTTTGGACACAGATCACCTTATATAGTTGAACTACAATATCAAATATTGATATATTTTGGTACTAGTGTGTGTGAACACACTTGAACCACTGGGGCATTTTTTTCCCTCTTTAGGAGGTTTTTTCCCCCGGCTTGTATATATGCCTATAACCCTAACGGGTTACGTATCTTGATACATTCACTTGGTAATACATTTTGTATTATGTGTTGTGCCCCAAGCTTCTTCTTCTTCCTTGTGTTGTTCACATGCTTTCACAGACCTCAAACTCCAATCATTAGTATCAGAGCATGTCTTAGCATCATCTAGGGCATCATCGACTCCCCTCGGATCACAGTCACATAATCACATGAAATTTGATGACATACTCAAGGCGATTAGGAGTTTCAAAGCAGCTTCACTATGTGGTGTCAAAATTTGATCAGAGCTCATTTTAGTCTCCGAATGAATTTTCACAGTGCATGTGTAGGCAATCTTGTCTTTTTGTGCCAAACATATATACAAGTCTCAGTTCATCAATGCATGTGCCTCGAATTCTACTATAGGTCTAGCGAAACTCAACAGGGTAGTTATTCTCAACTTTTTGAGATAGAGTTATTTTTTGGCATCATGGTATTTTGATCAGTGACCATGGGTGAAAGCAATGTATATTCCATATGTTGGTTGTTGAGGATAAGTTGGATGGCACCAATTACCCATTATGGGCATATATGATGCATTTTTGTATTGGTTGCAACCCTTTATGGGACTACATGATACATCATGTATTGTTTGCAAAAGGACTTTCAAATATTGTGCAAGTTATTGAAAAACATCCTATTATATCTACAAATATAATTATTGAAGGTGATGATCTTCGAATTCCTATTTGTGTTATGTTTCTTGTTGCACCTACTATAGAGACACTTTGTTGGGATGGCAAAGATGCTCAGTCACATGCATTGATAGCTTTGTCCATCAAACATGTCATTATTTCTGATATTCGCTCTTACAAAATAGAAAAGGATGCTTGGGATACACTTAGCACTTTATACTAGGCAAGAAACAAGGCTCCTATTGCTTACCTCCAAAAACAATTGGATCAAAGATCAATCCCATGCACAATTTTATGAAAAAGATCAAAGAATATTTGAAGTAGCACTTGATTTCTCTTGATGAAGCCTTACCTGATAGTTCACTTGTGCAAAATCTTCTTAATGGTCTTGTAGATTCATATCATGGTTTTGCTTCTAGTCTTTCCTTGATGATGAAAGGAAATCCAAATGCCTTAACATTCGAGGAGTTGGCCTCTATTTTTCTGCAAGAGGACCAGTTTAGACAGAACAAGTCGATCATGCATGTTGAAGATCATGCTTTCTTAGCTAATCAGAAGGGCAAGGGAGAATGGAGCTCATCTACGAGCAAGGATAAATCTGCTAATGATGCATTGTCAAAGAAGAAAGACAAAAATGAGAAGAAATAAAAAAATAAAAATTATTTTGCAAGTATTATAAAGGAAATGATCATGTCATAAAGATTTTTCCAAAATTTGGCTGCAATAGAGTCAAAGAAGGAAAGTAGTTGGAATGGTGGTTGCAAAGGTCTCTACACCTAAAAGAGATTCTACTAATCTTGTGTAGCATGAAGAATGGGTGTTTACTACTATTTACAATTTTGACCCATCTTCTCATGAGTAGTGTATGTCTGCAATAGACTCAGATGTTTGGTACTTTGATAGTGGGGCAACCAAACATATTAGCTCGTAGCATAGTTTCTTCAGTTCACTTGAGCCGTTCCTTAGAGGGAATATTATCACATGCACCAACAACTCCTCTTATTCTGTAATCGGAGTTGGTAAGATCATTCTGACTACTGCTGATGGTAGTTCTTTTACATTATCAGATGCTTTGTTTGTACTAGGTATCAAGAAAAATCTGTTGTTAGTTTTCGCATTAGCCAAGATTGCAAGCAATGAGGCTTGTATTGCCTACCTACAAAAATAGTTGGAGAGTGAGCATATAAATGAAGGAGATCAGAAGGATAGTTTGTTTATAAAAATCAAAGATTTGAAGGAGCAATTGATTCCTAGAAACGAAGTCTTGCTAGATAGTCTACTTATGCAGACTATTCTTAATGGTCTTCCATATTCATATGAGATTTTTGTTTCTACTCTTTGGTTGATGATGAAAGGAAATCCAAATGCCTTAACATTTGAGGAGTTACACTATGTTTTATTGCAAGAAGAGCAATCCAAGTAGAATAGGTCCATTATGCATATTGGAGATCAAGTTTTCTTAGCTATTCAGAAGGGCAAATGTAAATGGAGCTTATATACTAGTAAGTAGAAATTTGCTAATTCTGCACAGTCCAAAAAAGAAGACAAAGACAAGAAGAAATCAAAAAAGTAAAAATTGCTTTACAAATATTATAAAGGAAAGAATCTATCATAAAGAGTTGTCTAAAACTAGATGCAAAAGAGGCAAAGAAAAAAGAGGTTGGAATGGTTGTTGTTGAGGCCTCTACACCCAAAATAGAGTCTACTAATCTTGTGTAGAATGAAGAATGGAAATTTACTACTATTTGCAGTTATGAACCATCTTCTCATGAATAGTATACATCTGTAGTAGGCTTAGATGTTTTAGTACTTTGACAGTGGAGCAACCAAACATATTACCTTGTAGCATAGTTTCTTTAGTTTACTTGAGCTTGCCCCTATATGGAATATTATCACATGTGTGAAGAACGCATCTTATCTTGTCATGGGAGTTGGTAAGATCACAATGTTTACTACTTGTAGTAGTTCTATCACATTGCCAGAAAAGTTTGTTATCAGTTTCAACATTAGTCAAGATCTACTTGGTTGTGAAATTTAGTGATGACAAATGTACAGTTCATGATCTGTCAAATGGTGATGCTATTATTGCTTTTGGCATTTTATGTCATGGGTTGTATAAGCTCATAGATTATGCAAAATCTATGAATGATTCATCATATGCAATTCAAGATTCTCAAGCTATCCATATGCAAAGCTTTGACATGCACAGTTTGTTCATCTAAATTTTCCTAGTTTGCAAGCCCTACAAAAATCTGGAATGGTGTCATCTCTATTGAAAACTTGAGGCACTTGGTAAACATTTCTTTGAAGGCTATATTTTGGGCAAAATTCAGCATTTCTCCTTCCCAAAAGATGGTTTAATATGAGCTACTAAAATTTTCAACTTGCTCACATTGATGTCTATGGTCATATGCAGATACCTTCTTTCTAGAACTACCTTTACTTTGTGAATATTGATGATTTTTCTAGGCATGCATGGATCTATCTATTGAAAGCAAAGTGCAGAGTGTTTATGTGCCTCAAACAATTTTTGGTTTCGGCTGAAAATCTATCATCATGTAAATGAGCATCCTCCAATCTGATTGAGGGGGAGGAATACATATCTAATGATTTAATGCATTTCTCTCTCAATGTGGAATAAAGTATTACTATACCATGTCCTATACACCTCAATAGAATGGAGTTGTTGAAAAGAAGAGCATGCCACTCATGGACATGGAGAGGTGTATGGTCAAAAGTTAGGCTTTACCACATAGCTTCTAGCTTGAGGCTGTTATGTATGCAGCATACATACTTAACAGGTATCCCACAAAGGCATTGTAGTCTATCGCTCCATATGAGGCTTGGCATGGTCACAAGCCATCTGTTGCTCATTTGCATGTCTTTGGTTTTGTGCCATATGCATTAGTGCCTAAACAACAACATAGAAAATTGGATGATAAAGCAATAAAATATATTTTTGTTGGATATAGTTCTAAAAGAAAAGGTTATCTATATCATACACTGATTAAACACATTTTATTAGCCATGATGTTGTTTTTGTGGAAGATACAATTCAACCATTACTTTCATGTACTAATGAGACATCAGTTAGGTCCAAAGACATGTATGATACTTTGCTACCTATTTTAAAAGGTGGATCGTCAAGTGCTTGTCCAAATGAGGCAATTTATTAGCCTCTACAAGTTTCATATGATGATGTAGGTCATTCCAATTCTTATGCAAATTCAGATAATGCATTTGTTGATGAGAGGGTTGATATAAAGGAGGCACAAACTTTGCCTAAATGGCTTGTGCACACTTTGCGAGATAGAAAATCAAATGCACTTATGTCATATCATACTCGTTCAGGCTCTCATAGTGCTTCTTTTGCATGAGATTGCTATGTTATGGCTTCCTCTAGTTCTTAGTGATCAGAATGAGCTTGTTTCATTTGATGAAGCACAAAAATTAGAAAATTGGATGGCTATCATGCAATTAGAATATGATGATATTATGAAGAATGGTACTTGTTCTTTATGCGATTTTCCTCCAAGAAAAAAGTTCATTGGCAGTAGATAGGTATACAACCTGAACTGTAACCCTGATGGAATAGTTAATAGGTATAAGGCTAGACTTTTTGCAAAAGGTTATGCTCAAGAAAGAGGCATTGATTTTTATATGACGTTTGAACCCACATGCTAAATGACTATCCTTCATAGCATTTTTGCACTTGCAGCTCATCATGGTTGGAATGTAAATCAATTGGATATTAAAACTACATTTTTTAATGGTTATTTACATGAAGAAGTGTATGTATTTCAACCCCATGGTTTTGTGTAGAAAGGGCATGAAGAAAAAGTATATAGGTTGAAAAAAGCATTATATGTTATGAAACAAGCACCACGTGCTTTGTATGAAATGATACATGCCTACTTGATTACACATGATTTTGAGAACACTACAATTGAGAGCATCTGATATTTGCTCAGTGGTCCTAATGAGAAGCATATTGCTAATTTTAATGCTGATTTGCATGCCTCTTTTGAGATGTCAGATTTTGGGAACTTGCATCATTATTTGGACATTCAGATTATGTAGGTTGTTGATGGAATAGCTTTCTATCAAACAAAATATATTGACACATTATTATAGCATCTTGGCCGTAAAGACTTCAAAACTATTGCCACTCCTATGGAAACAGGTTAATGGTTAAGACTTCATGATGTTGGAGATGCATTTGATGTTGTTCTATCAGTAGATTGTTGGACACTTGATTTAATTATGCATTACCCATCTTGATATTGAGTTTTTTATCTCTCATATGATCACGTTTATGCATTGTCCAGATATTAAGCACATATTTCACTACTTGAGTTGTACCCGGATACTTGGATTGTGTTATCCAAAGGGGGATCAATACCACCAGATTTACATGCTTTCTCTGACTCTGATGAGATAGGTTGCTATGACACTCATGTGTCCATTAGCGGTTTTTGCTTCATGCTTGGTAGCTCATGCATATCTTGGTTGAGCAAGAAGCAACCTACTGTAGCCACTTCTAGTTGTGAGGTTGAGTATAGGGTAGCTTTCATAGCAACTGTTGAGTGTGTGTGGCCCATATGCCTTTTGGCTGATTTGGATGTTGGTCAGTCTTTTGTGACCACCATCCTTACTAATAATTAGAGCCCATTGGTAGTTGCTAGGAACCCTATGTTCCATGCTCGCATTAAGCACAATGAGATGCACTATCATTATGTTAGCGAGAGGCTCTCTGTTAGAGAGGTTAGTTTGGCATATATGCCCACACAAGAGAATAATCGGTGTGAAGGGCTTGATTGGTGGATCAAGGAATTGTTGGCGTTCCTGTGATGGCACAGGCAAGGTGCTTCTAAAATAGCTCAAGTGATGGTTGGTAATTCAAAGAAGATAACAACATTTAAGCATTTTGATTTTAGTTCAAATCTTGTCATATCCTCTTGTCTTTTTGTTTTTAGATAAGCAATTCATTAGTCATCATAAACCGAACTCAATCTTTACAGAATGTAAACATCATAACATGAATATAAGACTCCTCTTTTGAAGTAATAAAAGAATAGGAAACATCGATCTATACAAATTACGCTCAAACCAAGATCACAAAATAGATTCTAATTCAATGATGTAAATGATAATGTGATATTTCGCTACAGTGCATATGTGTAATGATAATGCCCAAATTGAATCGACCTTCTCGACTACAATGCGGAAAAATACCTCTTCACTTCACTTCAAATCCTTCAAAATCGTCATATCAAATCATGGATATCTCTTGTCTTCACTTCTTTGTATTTTGGGTATTTCTGCATAAAGAATGTTAGGAAAATAAAACTCTCATTAGTACAAATAGAAGTAAAATGCATATTTAAAAATAATATATATAATTTCTTTTCTTTCGTTTTAATTAACCATGTACTTCATAATTTTTATTCATTTATAGACCTTTCATTTTAATTTTCTTAGTATTTATTTAATTTTCTTATTTTTCTATCATATGGCTAAGTTATATTCTGTATTATTTCCTAATGTACCACTAAATAATAAACTAAATATTCTATGCTAACAATACATATAACTAATCTTTATGATTAATTGATCTAATTACATCATAAAAACAAAAGAAACCAAACAAAAAGAAAATAATTAAATCACGCATCTTTATTCCTTTCTCTCTCCCTATGTTTTCTCTCTTTCTCTCTCTTTTTAGCTCTCTCTATTCTATGTCTACAACCAAAGGGCTCTCTCTCTCTCTCTTCTATCTTCGCGATCGATTTCCTGTTGTAGTCGAGGAGGGGATTCTTTTTTTCTCTCTCTCCATTCTATGTCTACAGCGGAAGGGCTCTCTCTCTCTCTCTCTCTCTCTGTCTCCTGCCCTCCCTCTCTCTCTCTCTTTTGCCTATCCATATTCGATCAATAAGGTTCTCTCTGTCTCTCTCTCTCTCTCTCGCGCGCGCGCGCATAAGATCCCTTCCAGCATAAAGAACATTAGAAAATAACAAATGCAATTCTACTTTAAATACAAACATGTACACAACAGACACATACACGTGGATTCACTCACTTCTAGTTGAGTCATACATGCACATGCAAGCCACAAACTTTCTCGTGCACACTAATCCACATCAATAACACACACATATAGTTAGACACACATGCATGCACATGTTACTTACACACAACCTTCACTTAACTCACACACTTAGATATATACACGTATAATTTAATTATGTTTTAATTTATATTAGTTAATTATTTATGATTTTATTTAGCACATAATTCACATACAAACATAAGGATTCTCATAGCCACATTAATACCTATGGGTACATACACATGGTTAGACATATAAGTTCATTCTATACATACACATATCTATACTAGCCATAGACATATTTGTACGCAGCTATATAGACCCTCATATACCCTATATACATAACTCTTCATCAATTCATTTAGACATACTACATCAACCATTCACACTCACATGATCAAACATATAGACACCCATAAATAGAAACAAATCCTTACACATGTACATAGTTAAAAGCACACTCGATCGTACATAGATACTCACATATAGACACATTTAGAGTCTATATATATACATAAGATCATATGACTATATATGAACATATACACATTCATACATAGACACACATCACATAAGCACACGTGTAGAGAGAGAAAATTCATACAATCGAATATATTCACATGCATATACATGCTTACACACATATATACATACATAGGAACATTTGAAAACATTAATCAATGCTCTTATTCATATTCAGATATGAGCACAATCACATATATGTATGTGAGTGCATAAAATCACACCCATAGGCATATACATAGACATTTAGTCAAATTCTCATAGAAGCATCTACACATACGCAAGTATCATTCATATGACCATACACATAAACACATTTGGATACACATATGGTTACACATATGCACATATGAGTGCATACATACTTACATGCATAAAAAACCACAGATACCTATATACATAAATGCATCCACATACATAAACACACATTTATATGCACATATACTAATTTATATTTTGTTCACATTTTCATTAGAGTGAAGAGGTCAAATAAAAGTGCAAATGGATATTAAGTGGAAGGTGCAAAGAAAGATTCACTTAAAGGTTTTTGACCAATGCACATCTTCATCTTCTTCAACTTGCAGGTACAAAAGAGAGAGATCAATAAATCACATGGAACATATGTTTGAAAAGTTTAGAGATCACCAAGTTTTTTAAGAAGATTTTTTTACTGTAAATCGGAGGAAAAAAACTCTATCGACATCAGCCCCCCACTAAGCTTGCACATAGTCCCGATGTGCCAACCTGCAAATCAAATCAGTAAACATAAATGAGTATCAAATGTTCACATGTAGATGCAAATCACTTTGAAATTTAGGAACAACATATGTATACTTCATGGAAATTCATTGAATTTAGTACAAACTTAGAGAATAAAATAGATGCAAGTTTCACACACATTCTATTATGTTTCCGTCTCTGCACTCAGACAAGCAATCATATGAATGAATCATAAGCTTTGTAGTCCTTCCGTTCACTCAATCTGTTCATATCCAATAGCTTATTCCAAGAATTTTGCATATACCAATCCCTACTAACTTAGTTTGTAGAATTATATTTTGTTTCCCCTATTTATCTCTCACCACCCAAACTCTTCATCAAAACTTATTATCTTTCTTTAATTTTAATTTTATATTTCTCTTTCTTTAGCACTTCATCCTAGCTCAGTCCTTTTTCTTTTAGTTTATTTTTATTTACACAAGTCGGTCTATGCCAAAATCAGGTGCGACTCGTAGACCTATCCACCGGCCAAGTTTATCCCACTTGTCTACCGACTCGACATAGTGTACAATATACAATATCAGCCCAATACAAAATTGACATCAACTCGTGGCTCTCACCACTCGGTTAGAGTGACTTCACAGACCTATGACACATATAGATGCATGACAACATACACATTAAGCCATACGATAAAACTAGCATTGGCTCGTTGCCCTGATCACTAGAGCAACATAGCTCCACCCACCTACTAACCTATCGTAGTGCATTGACGACACATACACATACATACAAAGTTGGATGGAGTATGAAGAATTGCCTAAATCATAATCTGTCTCGAGATAGGATCTATCAAGGAATAAATAGTAGAAACCTAAGAATCCTACTCACTAAGTGTTCAAATCTATTAGCATATATATGCATTTAGTTTGAGTTTTGCTATCACATCCCAAGGGCTTCATTCTTGAGAGTTCCAATCTGCTAACGGATCCTACTCATATAATCTATGGTCTTTAATGCATTACACATAACCATAATACGTGTATGATATCTTATCTCTACTTAATTCACTTAATTTTGTGCGAGTTCCAATACATCTATCATATGCAATGCATATTTACTTACATTATAAAAGAAAAGAAGTTAGAGTGGAAGTGTTTTACCTGATTTGTTATTCTTCATCCTCCTCATCTTTCTCTAAGAAATCTTTATCAATTTCATAGTCATATAATTCTTCATCATGTTCTTTGAAGAGTTTTACTCTTTTTTCTGCAAAACAGAATATTATCTATTTTCATTAAAAAATAAGTATTATTATAATTTACTTTTAATACAATATATGGACCAAACCATCTTTTCAATCATTTCTTTCTCGCTTCATATTAAGTGTCAAATGAACTATCATAGAACAAACCAAGTTGCCTTCTTCAATTTTCTTTGGACGTAATCGATGTTGTTTATCAAAATAAATTTTATTTTTTAATCTAGATTCTTTTATATTTTGAATTATTTCTTTTAACTTTTCATTACCTTGTTCTAAATGTTGCAATCTCATCATGTTATCATTCTAGGAAAGTATTGCCTTGTTCTAACTATTGCAGTCTCATCATGTTATCATTCCAGGAAAGTATTATCTAAGTCAAAATTTGAGTCTGGATGGAAAAAATTGGCTTTTGATAGTACATCAATTCAGCAAGCATATACCTTGTTGAATGGGTGCATGTCATTCTATTTGCCCAAAGTGCAAAAGCTGAGTATTTAGGCCATCATTTAATATCAATGTTATATACTTTAGCTATGGCTTTCACAATAGATGGATATCCTCTTTCAATTTTACCATTGGCTTCTAGATTATATGCAATGGTGAGCAACAAATGAGTACCATGATGTTCAAAGAGTTCTTTAGCTTCTTTTGTATCTAACTATCCATGATTGATAACTATTTTCTCTATATATGCAAAGCAACTTATGATGTCTTCAAGCAAGAATTTGCAAACATTGTAAGTGGTTTTAGAGTGTAGTGCATGTCTCTCTACATGATTAGTTAATTCTTCTTGTGCAAGTATAATATAATGCATTTTGTCAATTCCTTTAGGCATAGTGACAAGATCTACTACCCACTTGTAGTGAATACAAGATGGATACGTTAAATATAAACGACATCTATGTTAGAATGATGAATGAAGTTGACAAGTAGAATATATAGAAACATATTTACTAATGTCAACATACATCCTAGGCTAATAATAGGTACTTTGAATTATTTCATATATTTCATAAAACCCTTTATGACCTACCTATAATATTTCATGCATTTTGTTCATTACTTGCAACTGAAGATCTCATTTTTCTAAGAATCTTTGTGGATTTATTACCTTATCCTTAGCACGTCTCAAAAAATAACCATTACATAGGAAATAATTGTAAGCTTTTTTCCTAATATTACGAAATCTACTTCTAGTCCAACTAGGTAATGGTTGCAATATGCTCAGATACTTTTCTATTTCTCTCCATTCATCTTCATAATCAAACTCATGAAATTGCTAATACTCATAAATATGTGGAATACATTCAACTAAGTTAACATTCTTTATTAGTTCACTTTCAAGCTCATTATCAAATCTAGCTCTTGACAACATATCATTAACTGAATTTGACTTACCTAAATTATGAAATAACTCATGATTTATGTACTTAATATATGAGAACCACCTAAGCATTGCTATATTAGGAGATGAACAATTGGCTATTCGTCCAATGAGAGGTAAAAAATCAGTCTCAACTTTGACATTTATACATATGAAGTATTTTTTATCTATTTTCAAAGTTGTTACCATACCTCATAATTCTCATCTAAGTTTTGGGTAGTTTCATTGTATTTCGTGTATTAATAGGATTAGTGTCAATAGTCAATATGATAGGTTTGTTCAGAGAGCATATATGCTTAAAGATGGGAGCTTCAAGGAACAACCTCTACAATTTTTGCATAGCTTGTGTATGTTTTTTAGTCGAAATAAATTTTTATTTCTTTCTTAAGAAGTCATAGAGACAGTCAACAATGTGCACAAAGTTTGGGATCCAAATAACGTAAAAGATGCAAGCACCAAGAAATCTGCATACCTCACTCACTTTGTGAAATATTTTTGAAATATTGCTAATGGCATCAACTTTTTATGGGTATGGCTTTCAACCATAGTGACCACAAAGGTGTTCAACAATGAGAACCTCGTTGATACCAAAAACAGATTTGTCTATCGACAAAGTTTAATATATACCTTCATAAGTTCAGAGTTATCCAAACTTACGAACTCAAGATAGAGAACACAAACACATACACATTGGAAAAAATAACAAACAAAAGCAAGAGACTTAAGATCAATATAAGACATGAAAAATACAACCAATAAAGAAAAAACCAAGAAAGAAAACCAATACAAAAAGAGACACACACACACTCACATGAATACGAACACATACACACACACATACACACACACACACACAAAACAATAAATAAATAAATAATAAAAATAAAATAAAAAATAAAAAATAAAAAAATAATAAATAATTAAATAATAAAAAATAATAATAAATTAAAAAAGAAACAAATTAAAATAAAAAATATAAAATATATAAAAATAGAATTTAAATTAAAAGAAAATAAATAAAAAATAATAATTCCATAAATAAATAATGATTATATATATATATAAATATATGTATATAAGCAAATTAAACAAAAACAAAACGAAATAAAATGTGCATCATCAACTTCTATGTATGTCCTAAACAAGAAGTATCAGAATTAAACTTTATCATGCATAGCTTGGACAAATAGCTATGACATCCCTACTCACGTCATCAGTGCCCTAGAGTAGGTGCAGACTTTAATAAAGAGTCTTTCTAAATCAAGATCTCTAACAAACTCAACGAACTGAGTTTCTATCACTTTCGAAAGTGAAGGGCAAACTCAGCCATGATAAAGTCTTGCACAAAGAACAAACAAATAATAAGAAGAAAGGAATTAGAATTATAAAAATTAAAATTAAAATTAAAATTAATAAATATATAGATAAATAAATATATGAATAATAAATAAATAAAAAGTAAAAATAATTTTTTTAAAAAATATATAATAATAATAATAATAATAAATATAAAGAAATAGCTAAAATAATAATAAAAGTAAAAATAATAATAATACTAAACATAAAAGAACAAAAGACTAGAAAGAAGCTATAAATAGAGAGTGAAAAAGAATGGGGAGGGGGAGGGGGGGGGGAAGAAACCACAAAATACCTTATCATTAACCCAAATAGTGTTCCCGTTTTCTATTGAATTTACTAATGATTAATTTGAACACATGAAAAGAAGCATAACCATAAATGAACTTGTTACAAAGTAAGAAAGTCCTTACCTTCT
Source organism: Ceratopteris richardii (assembly GCA_020310875.1). Lineage (NCBI taxonomy): Eukaryota > Viridiplantae > Streptophyta > Polypodiopsida > Polypodiales > Pteridaceae > Ceratopteris > Ceratopteris richardii. The sequence continues at coordinate 135,205,091 of CM035429.1, read as the reverse complement.
TTGAAACTTTCTTGAATAAATACCCTTTTTGGACAAGCAAAGAAATTAGTTGACAACATTGAATTACAAATGAAGACAAGCTTGAACATAGACGAGAAAATCTAAACAATTGAGAGCAAACAACGCCGTACTTTGCTAAATGAGAAATATTTGAATCAATATGAGGCATACGTATCATGTTAATGCTAGCAAACTCCGGTTCTAATCTTTTATCATAAATGTCTACTTCCAAACGAAAAGGAGTGAAATATTTTTAGATCTAGAAAAGCACAAGAATCACCATGTGAAGTACAATTCAACTCACAAAAAGTTTTGGGATAAATACCACCACCAAAAGCATCATTGTCTAAATACATAAAATCTTGAAAAGAACTAAAATCAGGAACAAACAGATCATCTACAAAGCGTCTAATATTAGAAAGTTTGTGTATAATGATAGGACATGTATTAGCTAAAACAAGCCTTTCATAAATTCAAATTCATAAGTAAAAAGATAAAAATTCGCAAGAAAGACAGCACAGTTTGTACCCATAGGAATTCCAATACATTGTTTGAATAAAGTATCACCAACTGAAATATACAAGTTTTCTAAAGAAAATCTAACCAACGAAGAATGTCAGTTTCATCTTCTATTCTAGTGTAACGTTTCTTTTTACTATCTATATCTACAGACTTGGATTTCAACCATAAATAATCAAAATGTAATGCAGATTTTTCTACCAAAAGAGCCTTACATCTATCTTTGGTGAATTTAAAAGAGAAAACTTTCCTAACTAAAGAAGAAATCCTATGTTTTAAATCATTCAAATCTAACTTTGTATACAAAGAGGTGAAGTCAAAAGTTTGAAGCCCCAAAGGAACATATTTTTCTTCTATAGGCCTTGAAGAGTTGAGAGACTTTATTACAAGAACAACACCTAGAGAATTATCTAAGATCCAACCAGAGGAAGTTGGCACATCTGCATCTTTGAGTAATTCCTTCCAAATATCATGAATAGTAGGTAAAATGGCTTTAAAACAATTGCTTAACCATTTGGAAACATCCGTAAGAGTAGTTTTACAAGATGCAACTATAAATCTCGGTTTGATGGGGTTCTTATGGAATTTCCAAACTGTATATAGAAAAGGTAAATTTTGATACAATTTGAAACCATAAGATTTACAAAAATCTTGATGACCTGAAATAACTTCTCCAGAAGAAACATTACAAAATTGATATGTAGAGGACTGAGTTTCTTTCATAAGATACTCTACATAAAACTTTTTACAAGTAAAAACAAAATTATTTGGACATTTATCCACATAAGAAATCACAAAATTTCTATGAAAATATTTTAGTGAAGTCAAATCACTTACAGATAAGCTATCTAATGAAGGGGAATTCCTCCCTAAAGCTATATCAACCTTCATAGAAACTTTCTTCATTACTATTGATTTCCAATGTGTAAAAATTCCACGAATACCTAAAGATTCTTCAAATTTTAGAATGAAATTATCAATGTCTTTTTCTATATCTTTAAGGATGCAAGCATCCTTAGAGGTATGAAGTCTATATTTTGTTCCTCTAAAAAAAAGTTCTTTCAAGCTACTAGTAGGAAGAATAGAACAATCGGCAGAAACTATATGACCCAGATCCTTGTTTACGAAAGAGGAAAAGGAACCATTATTGCAACAATAAGATCTTCTAGAAATCGACAATCTATCTGCTCTCTCATATTTCTTCCAATATCATTGTAATTGAAAGCTTTTTGACCCAAAGTTTTCAAATATTTGTATGTAACCAAAGGATGGACCCAAAGCTTTCTAACATAAGAAGGAAGAGATTCTATCACTTCTTTTGATTTCAAAATAGAGTTCAAACCAACTTTATCCAATTCTAGAGAAGTAAAGATAGTAATTAGTAAAACTCTTCTTGAAATCAAAGGATTATGAGAAACACAAGAGGATTTTAGAAATTTGGATATGAGAATTCGAAGTTGAAAACTATGGGATTTTCTAAGACTCAAATCCTCATGAGAGAAATTTTCCAAGATATATAGAAGTTCAAAGAGGACTCTTTTGTTATACTTTTCAAAGATTTTGAAAGAAAAAGACCCCTCTTGCATAATTCTATCCAAGAAAATTAATCTTCTTTTAAAATCACTAAACTTAAGAGATTGATTAGCCAAAGAGCTAAACAAATGTTCATTAGAAGATGATGATGGGAAATCCTCATGAGAAGAGTCTAACCTATAGCATGAACTAAGGGACCTATGGGGAGAGGAAATAGAAACATTAATATTACGATGTGGAACCCAAATTTGTGTATGTTGAGAAGATTGGATGGTTGAGGAAAGTTTTGGGTATCTACACCATAACATAGGAGTTTTCTTATTGATAGATTTACTCTTACGAAGGCTAGATTTTCCTTCTATATTGAAGCCTTTAGGAAAGAAGGTATGTAAAGTTCGCATCCAAAATAACTCCCTAGGCAAAGCTGCTTTGTAAAACTCTTTAGAGTTTCTAAAATTACCTTCTATGTGTTGAATAGGAAAACAGCGAAACGATTCAAAACCGTATTTTGCTATGGATGCATAAAGAGGTTTTACTTTTTCAATTAAAATTCTTTTGGAATGAATTTTCCTAGCTTCTCTAACATGCTCTTGAAAACGAATAAATGCAGTCCTAAAAGTTTGACCAACATATAAAAATGAACTATCGTAAATATTATAGATCACATAAATGACTTGTGAACAATGAATTGGACTTAAAGGATTATCTTCATGCAAATGCTTTTTTCTTAAACGCCTTAAACGAAGAAGAGCTTTTATTGAATTATTAGTGTAATAAGTATTAACTAAGGCCGTTTTGAAAGAAGACCAATGAATATGACCATTATCTAAGCAATGCAAAGAATTTAAATTAGATCTAGCTAAGAATTTGAACCTTTCTCTTCCACTACTATAAACACAATTGTTGAAGAATCAACACGAATTTGACATACAAACAGACATAAAGATAAAGAAAGATAAAGAGAAGCAGAATCAAGTATTCAGAAAAATCAAAGCCTTAGTGAAGGGACAAATTCACGACTGTAGTTAGAGTTTGTTAAGACTTACAGTTTGTTACACCGGATCAAAACTGTATATAAAGAGAGACAAGAACAGAAAAAGTGAGTGTGAGTAGAGCGCGTCGTATGAATAGAGCGCATATAGAAATCAAGAATAGGTCTAGAAGATGCCAGAGATTGCGTATGTAAAGATGAATAACAGAAACCTGAAATGTCAGGTATTCATCTAAGAGAGATGGTAAGAAGAAACTACTCAGTATGGGAGAGTTTCTATAGCTTGAGCAAGAAGAGGCCAAGCTAGTTTTGTACACATCTTCTCTAATAGAAAACACATGTTCATGTGGAAATTTACGTGCATTCTTCGTATGTGAAGAAATCTGAGTATTTTCATGTTACGGTATAAAGTTAGTTAACAGTTACAGTTTTCTCAATAAACGTATTTTTCGGTCAGTTACAGTTCTTTCAGTAAACCTGTTTTCTGGTAGAACAACGAAGTAGATCTCGCAGAATAATGTAAAGTTTTGTATGAGAGATAGCTTATCTTGTAGCTAGACTTCTCTACTATCAGTTTATCAAAGATTTCAGTGAAATGGATATGTACACACAGTACAAAGTCTGACCGGAAAGAGGCACTCAGAACTGGTGAAGTTTTTCCTTAAACTTTAGAAAGAGTTCATTCAGTAAAGGAAGTTCACGCATCACTTCCTTACTTCTTGTATATTCACTTGAAGTAATTACAAATAGAATTGCAGTTGATTCCGGTAAGATTTCGATATAATTACGGTGACAGTCCGGTGACAGTTCGGTGAAGTTCCAGTGGAATTTTCAATAAATTCAAAACACAGTCTTATATGTTTGAGTGACAGTAACTTTGCTAAGCTACTGCTGATTATAGAGGTGTTCTAATATCACTCTAGCTTAGCCAACTTCAATGGCGCGTCGAATTCCGTAGGCTTGACAAGGTTCGAGTCTTTGCCGCGTCATTAACAACGATAAGGAACAAGATTTGAAGAAGAGGTTGAAGCACGTACCTGGTCGAAATTGGAACTCGAAGTCGCTGAATAAGTATTATGAGAAATGTGTATAGTCAGGTCAAAAAATCAGATCAACGCCCGCCTGTAGGCCAAAGATCCTAGGTTAGAGAAAGTGCTAACCAAACCCCCCATTTGTGTAGCAGGGCTGTTGCCAAGCAGTGGAGCCCTTAAATAAGGCTGCTTCTTACACTTGAGAGTCATCGACGAAACGTGCAGTCAAGTGCCCGTGATCCTTTGCTAGAATCATTACTTAACTTCCTCTGCCACAAGAAATTGTTCATGAAACTACACAAAGAACCCTTGGTCTAAAAGACCCACTTTTTTTTTAATGAATCGAAAATAAAAAATAAATAAAGCAAACCTAACAAATAAAAGGGAAAAAAGGAAAGAGAGAGAGAGAGAGAGAGGACTTAAGAACAAAATAATCAAATAATAAAATACCTCACAACATCATGCATATAAACATAACACTCATAGAAAACACACAATCCAAAAAGTACAAAAGATATAAACAAAATAAAAGATTCCCAAATTAAGAAAAAATAAACCAAATTAAAATAAAAAATTATAATAATATAAAACTATATATATATATATATATATATATATATATATATATATATATATATATATATATATATATATATATATATTAATGATTATAATTATTGATAATAAATAGATTATAAAAATTAAAATTTTTATAAATATATATAAATATATATAAATTTATTATTATTGAATAAATAAATAAATAAATAAAAATTAAAAATAGATAAATAAATAAAAATAAAATACAAAATAAAAATAAACCCACACACATACATTCATGCACACACTCAAATACATACATACACATACACACCCATGACCGCACGTACAGAAACGGACATTCCCACAATCACAAACTCAGACCCCCAAACATTTAAGTATGAAGAGATTAGCTGTCAGGGTATGCACACCCTAAAAAGATATTTCCAATAAGAACAAACAACTGGTCACAACTCAGACGAAAATCAAAAGATTTGCATGTCCGCTATGTGACTTTGATATATACCTTCATAAGTTCAGAGTTATCCAAACTTACGAACTCAAGATAGAGAACACAAACACATACACATTGGAAAAAATAACAAACAAAAGCAAGAGACTTAAGATCAATATAAGACATGAAAAATACAACCAAGAAATAAAAAAACCAAGAAAGAAAACCAATACAAAAAGAGATGCACACACACTCACATGAACACGAACACATACACAAACACACACACACATACACACACACACAAAAAAAATAAAAAATAAAAAAATAATAAAAATAAAATAAAAAATAAAAAAATAATAAATAATTAAATAAAAAAAATTAAAAAAGAAACAAATTAAAATAAAAAATATTAAATATATAAAACTAGAATTTAAATTAAAAGAAAATAAATAAAAAATAATAATTCCATAAATAAATAAATAAATAATGAATATATATATAAATATATGTATATCAGCAAATTAAACAAAAACAAAACGAAATAAAATGTGCATCGTCAACTTCTATGTCTGTCCTAAACAAGAAGTATCAGAATTAAACTTTATCATGCATAGCTTGGACAAATAGCTATGACATCCCTACTCACGTCATCAGTGCCCTAGAGTAGGTGCAGACTTTAATAAAGAGTCTTTCTAAATCAAGATCTCTAACAAAGTCAACGAACTGAGTTTCTATCACTTCCGGAAGTGAATGGCAAACTCAGCCATGATAAAGTCTTGCACAAAGAACAAACAAATAATAAGAAGAAAGGAATTAGAATTATTAAAATTAAAATTAAAATTAAAATTAATAAATATATAGATAAATAAATATATGAATAAATAAATATATGAATAATAAATAAATAAAAAGTAAAAATAATTTTTTAAAAAAATATATAATAATAATAATAATAATAAATATAAAGAAATAGCTAAAATAATAATAAAAGTAAAAATAATAATAATAATAAACATAAAAGAACAAAAGACTAGAAAGAAGCTATAAATAGAGAGTGAAAAAGAAGGGGGAGGGGGAGGGGGGGGGAAAGGAACCACAAAATACCTTATCATTAACCCAAATAGTGTTCCCGTTTTCTATTGAATTTACTAATGATTAATTTGAACACATGAAAAGAAGAAGAACCATAAATGAACTTGTTACGAAGTAAGAAAGTCCTTACCTTCTTTGAAACTTTCTTGAATAAATACCCTTTTTGGACAAGCAAAGAAATTAGTTGACAATATTGAATTACAAATGAAGACAAGCTTGAACATAGACGAGAAAATCTAAACAATTGAGAGCAAACAACGCCGTACTTTGCTAAATGAGAAATATTTGAATCAATATGAGGCATACGTATCATGTTAATGCTAGCAAATTCTGGTTCTAATCTTTTATCATAAATGTCTACTTCCAAACGAAAAGGAGAGTGAAATATTTTTAGATCTAGAAAAACACAAGAATCACCATGTGAAATACAATTCAACTCACAAAAAGTTTTGGGATAAATACCACAACCAAAAGCATCATTGTCTAAATACATAAAATCTTGAAAAGAACTAAAATCAGGAACAAACAGATCATCTACAAAGCGTCTAATATTAGAAAGTTTGTGTATAATGATAGGACAGGTATTAGCTAAAACAAGCCTTTCCATAAAGTCAAATTCATAAGTAAAAAGATAAAAATTCGCAAGAAAGACAGCACAGTTTGTACCCATAGGAATTCCAATACATTGTTTGAATAAAGTATCACCAACTGAAATATATAAGTTTTCTAAAAGAAAATCTAACCAAAGAAGAATGTCGATTTCATCTACTATTCTAGTGTAACGTTTCATTTTACCATCTATATCTACAGACTTGGATTTCAACCATAAATAATCAAAATGTAATGCAGATTTTTCTACCAAAAGAGCCTTACATATATCTTTGGTGAATTTAAAAGAGAAAACTTTCCTAACTAAAGAAGAAATCCTATGTTTTAAATCATTCAAATCTAACTTTGTATACAAAGTGGTGAAGTCAAAAGTTTGAAGCCCCAAAGGAAGAGATTTTTCTTCTATAGTTCTTGAAGAGTTGAGAGACTTTATTACAGGAACAACACCTAGAGAATTATCTAAGATCCAACTAGAGGAAGTTGGCACATCTGCATCTTTGAGTAATTCCTTCCAAATATCATGAATAGTAGGTAAAATGGCTTTAAAACAATTGCTTAACCATTTGGAAACATCCGTGAGAGAAGTATTACAAGATGCAGCTATAAATCTCGGTTTGATGGGATTCTTATGGAATTTCCAAACTGTATATCGAAAAGGTAAATTTTGATACAATTTGAAGCCATAAGATTTACAAAATTCTTGATGACTTGAAATAACTTCTCCAGAAGAAACATTGCAAAATTGATATGTAGAGGACTGAGTTTCTTTCATAAGACACTATACATAAAACTTTTTACAAGTAAAACCAAAATTATTTGGACATTTATCCACATAAGATATTACAAAGTTTCTATGAAAATATTTTAGTGAAGTCAAATCAGTTACAGATAAGCTATCTAATGAAGGGGAATTCCTCCCTAAAGCTATATCAACCTTCATAGAAACTTTCTTCATTACTATTGATTTCCAATGTGTAAAAATTCCACTAATACCTAAAGATTCTTCAAATTTTAGAATGAAATTATCAATGCCCTTTTCTATATCTTTAAGGATGCAAGCATCCTCAGAGGTATAAAGTCTATATTTTGTTTCTCTAGAAAAAAGTTCTTTCAAGCTACTAGTAGGAAGAATAGAACAATCAGCAGAAACTATATGACCCGGATCCTTGTTTACGAAAGAGGAAAAGGAACCATTATTGCAACAACAAGATATTCTAGAAATCGACAATCTATCTTGCTCTCTCATATTTCTTCCAATATTATTGTAATTGAAAGCTTTTTGACCCAAAGTTTTCAAATATTTGTATGTAACCAAAGGATGGACCCAAAGCTTTCTAACATAAGAAGGAAGAGATTCTATCACTTCTTTTGATTTCAAAATAGAGTTCAAACCAACTTTATCCATTTCTAGAGAAGTAAAGATAGTAATTAGTAAAACTCTTCTTGAAATCAAAGGATTATGAGAAACACAAGAGGATTTTAGAAATTTGGATATGAGAATTCGAAGTTGAAAACTATGGGATTTTCTAAGACTCAAATCCTCATGAGAGAAATTTTCCAAGATATATAGAAGTTTAAAGAGGACTCTTTTGTTATACTTTTCAAAGATTTTGAAAGAAAAAGACCCCTCTTGCATAATTCTATCCAAGAAAATTAATCTTCTTTTAAAATCACTAAACTTAAGAGATTGATCAGCCAAAGAGCTAAAGAAATGTTCATTAGAAGATGATGATGGGAAATCCTCATGAGAAGAGTCTAACCTATAGCACGAACTAAGGGACCTATGGGGAGAGGAAATAGAAACATTAATATTACGATGTGGAAAAGAATTAATATTAGATCTAGCTTAATAATGGCTCTTACTCTAAATCCTAGTCCTTATGCATTAGAGAAATTTTCCTCAATGACCATCGATTTTGTGGGTGATCTATGCAAATTGTCATAAATTGCACTGATTTCAAACCATCACGAGATCGAATCATAGTAAACGCGCTACCATAATCTAGCACCTTAGTTTTTATCTTTTGCCCACAAATAAATACTTGTCCTAAGATAATTGGATATGAGCAATCATCGTGAACAAAGACATTATATTCCTCTTTGACATTGCCAATAGTAACTGGCACATTTGCACATGCACCAAGCAAGTATCGAGGGGCATTATTTTTTGTCTTCATTTTTCAACCATGGTCATGATCAATTGACCATTTTTCTTTATTATATAGTTCTCTTGATACTACATTAATTTTTGACACTAAGTCAATTAAAGCTACATGTGGTTTGTTACTATTTCTAATTTTTACAACAGTTTTTATCGTACCTCGAACCCAATGTTTTTTTGTGTAAAATGAATTTTTGGGTATCCATTAGTTTTCTCCATATATCCTATCATAGGTCCTAAATATTTCTTTTCATGATAAATTCAATTATATTCGGACTCATTTACCTTAACTGTACTTACTTTAGGTTCCTCATTTTCTTTACCTTCTACCATTTCAATATCTTCACTTTTTATTTCTATCGGCTCTCTTCATCTCCTTATTGAACTCATAAACTCTTCTTTTTTTTACATATGTACATGCTAATGATAAAAATTCCTCCATTCTTAGAGTTACCTTTGCTTTCATTATTTTCTTATCCACTACTTTCTCAAAATATGTTTCTCTAATTGGGAAATCAATCAAAAAGTAAGATGTTTCTTTCCTATTTTCTCTTCTTTTTCACCTTCCTCTTGAGTAGGTTGTTTTTCCTCAGTTTTATCTTGTCGTTTCTCTTCATTCAAAGGTTTCTTTTCCATCTACTCCACAGTTTGTTTTACATTTCCTTTATTAGGATTCTTTTTCTCTTGTTCTTGTTTCTTAGACTCTTGTTTAGGCTTTGCTTTTGAAGATTCATTTTTAGGTTCATTGCTCTCAGTTTCTTTCCTAGACCTAGTAGTTTGTTTAGCTTGATCCTAATTCTCTTCATCTATTTTCCTTTTTTCTACAATATTTATTTCATGAGCATGGACAGAGAACATATCTACAGGCTTATTCCAATCACTCTTTGAATGAATATCGAAACTTAAGGCATATAAAGTTTCAGCTGACAACTTATCTTTACTAACAAAATCATACATATGAGTCGACAACTTGTTGTCTTGATCATTGCTATCAAGTCTAAATGCATAAGTATTATGGCTCATTGAAGCTTCATAAAATTTTTTTAAATCCCCTTTTTGAAAGTTTCATCCTAACGGTCTTTTGGTTGCAGTCATAGATTTGTTAGTCTATTTCAGTAACCCAATTCCTATCCTTGGCTTCCTTAAATAGATTGCATGTCCAGTATGGATGATCGAACTCATCACACCAACTGCATCTGTGAGGCTGATTATAAGGCCTTCTTCCTTGCTTCGATTTCCTAGGTTCTTGCTCTTGCTCTCTTGGTTTAGACTCTTGAATCCTTTTCAAAGTTGTTATCTCAGTCACTAAAGTTTCAATGTGTTTTACTATTGAATCTGCTTTGGTTTCTAACATTGTCATCTTTGGATCCTCTCTCCCTAACAAGGTATGTTCAACTTCAATCTTAGGTTGAGCCTCTCTTTCATTCACTCTATGGACTTGGCTTAAATTTCATTCTTGTCTTTGAGCTATTCTATGAACAAATGCATGCACATTCTCCCGAGTTTCAATGAGACCACTTATAGTGGTCTCATCTTCTAACATCTCTAAATCACATCGTAGAGGCATATCAAGCATTCCTAGGAAATTATGCAGCTTATCATGTTCTAAAGTTGTATGATGGATTTCAAGTTATTGATTAAATTTGACTTCGAACTCAATTAAGTATTTCATAATATGTTTATCATCTCTAGAGGTATCTACCATTCTTAAAAGTGTGGTCCTATTATTTTTTCTATAGTCCTCATGAGAGAACTCTACAAGAAGCTGGGTCTAAAAATTAGCCCTAGTCATGTTTGGGGTAACTATCCTAAGCTGAATGCCTTCCCTAATAAAGCCATGAGAGATACAAATAAATCTATCTTTCTTTTGATCTTCTGGCAATCCATATTGTTATATGATCTATTCATAATACCTAAGATATGACGTAGCATTCAAACCAGTAAATTTTTCTCTATCTGATTTAATTAAATCTATTATTTTTTGAATTCTTTGTTCCTCAAATTATGACATCATGTTGTTCGATTTTAACTCAGATACAATTGACAGAACAGAAACGTAAGCATATAGTTCATGAAGAATCCTTTCGACATCCTCCTCTCATGAGACATCCATTTTGTATGCTTACTTTGCATGTATTCAAAAGCGTAAAACTTATTCAAATAGTATGCAAATATATATGTGCAAAAATTCTTTTTATACTCTTATAATGAAAACAAACAAAAACTTAAAGTATGTATGCTTTTTTTTTTAAGATTCCTTTTATACGCTTTTACTAAAAAATAACTAGAAACTCAAAGTATGTAATCATTTCTTTTTTGCATTTGAAAAGATTCCTTGGATATGCTTTTAATGAAAACAAATAAGAACCTAAAGAATGTATACATACTTGCTTGTTGACGAAGTCTCAAGTATGTGCATATATGATTATCAATATATTTTTGGTTTATCAAAAGCCTAAATACAAAAAACTCTAAACATACGTTGTGAGTGCAAATGTAATTGCTTTCTGTTGATGGAAAGGATAGAAGTGAGGAGGTTCAACCATTTTCTAAGACTCCGTGGATGCACTCAAGTCAAGTCAACTAGCCCTCAACTCCAAGGAGTTCTTACAATTGCAATCTTGTAGCTGCTTCAAGAATGACGAAGCTTCTGCATTATTCGTACCAAGTCTCCAAATACATATGTAATGTAGGAAAAGAGATCACCTGATTCGCCACATCGTGGAACTTCATATCGGATTCAATATCGTTGTGAAGGGCTCGGTCAACCACCGGTATTCTAGTGGCAACACATGCAGGATGCTTCTAAAATAACTCAAGTGATGGTTGTAAATTCAAAGAAGATAACAAAACTAAAGAAGCTTGACTTCTAGTTTAAATCTTGTCACACCCTCTTGTTTTTGTTTTTAGATAAGCAATTCAATAGTCATCATAAACCGAACTCAATCTTTACATAATATAAACTTCACAAATTGTAACATGAATATAACACTCCTCTTTTGAGGTTATAAAAGCATAGGAAAGATCGACCTATACAAAATACGCTAAAAATGAAGATGAAAAAATAGATTATAGTTAAATGATCTAAACAATAATGTGATATTTCGATACAGTGTGTATGTGTAATGATAATGCCCGAAATGAATCAGTCATCTTGGCTATAATGCGGTAAAGACCTCTTCATTTCACTTCAAAAAGTCCTTCAAAATCATCAAATCAAATCATGGATATCTCTTCTCTCTATTTCAGGTACTTTTGGATAAAGAACATTAGGAAATTAAAAAACTCTAATTAGTACAAATATAAGTAAAATGCACTCATATAAGACATTCATTCTCAATCTTAATATTTAAAAGTTTATATATATATATATATATATATATACATATAATGTGTGTATATATATATATATATATATATATATATATATATATATATATATATATATATATATATATATATATATGTGTGTGTGTGTGTGTGTGTGTGTATGTATGTATATATATATATATATATATATATATATATATATATATATATATATATATATATATATATATCCTTTCATTTTAATTAACTATGTACTTCATAATTTCTATTCATTTATAGACATATAATTTTATTTTTCTTAGTATTTATTTAATTTTCTTATTTTTATATCCTATGGCTAAGTTATATTCTTAATTCTGTTCTAATATATCACTAAATAATAAACTAAATATTCTATGCTAACAATACACATAAATAATTTTTATGATTAATTGATCTAATTGCATCATAAAAATAAAAGAAAACCAAACAAAAATAAAATAACAAAATAACATATATTTATTTCTCTCTCCCTATATTTCTCTCTCTCTCTCTCTCTTTCTCTCTCTCTCTCTCTTTGTTCTATGTCTGTTGTCGAAGCTCTCTCTCTCTCTCTCTCTCTCTCTCTCTCTCTCTCTCCCTCTCCCTCCCTCCCTCCCTCTCTCTCTCTCTCTCTCTTTGCAGGTCTGTGTCGATCTTTGTCTCTACTTTTGTGTGCATACATGCAACAGCCTTCTCTCTCTCTCTCTGAAGGTATGTGTCAATCTCTGTCTCTACTTTCGTGTGCATATATGCAACAACCTTCTCTCTCTCTCTCTCTCTCTCTCTCTCTCTCTCTCTCTCTCTCTCTCTCTCTCTCTCTCTCTCTCTCTCTCCCCCCCTCCCTCCCTCCCTCCCTCCCCCCCCCTCCCTCCCTCCCTCCCTCCCCCCCCCTCCCTCCCTCTCTCTCTCTCTCTCTCTCTCTCTCTCTCTCTCTCTCTCTCTCTCTCTCTCTCCCCCCCCCCCCTCCCTCCCTCCCTCCCTCTCTCTCTTTCCTCGCCCCCTCCCTCCCTCCCTCCCTCCCTCCCTCCCTCCCTCGGAGTCTCTCTCTCTCTCTCTCTCTCTCTCTCGCATAAGATCAATACCTACATAAAGAACAGTAGAAAATAAAAAATGCAATTCTCCTTTAAATACACACATGTACACAACAAACATGCACACATGTGGATTCACTAAGTTCTAGTTGAGTCACACATGCACATGCAAGCCACGGACTTTCCCATGTACAATAACCCACATCACTCACACACACATATAGTTAGACACACACGCATGCACATGTCACTTACACACAACCTTCACTTAACTCACACACTTAGATATATATACATATGGTTTAATTATGTTTTAATTTATATCTTAGGTGTTAGTCAATTATTTATGATTTTATTTAGCACATAATTCACATACAATTATAATCATTCTCATAGTCTCATTAATACATATGTGTACATATACATCGTAATTACACACCTATTAGACCCTCATATAGTCCATCATATACATAATGCATCTTCAATCCATTTAGACACTACATAAAACATTCACACTCACATTATCAAAGACACAGAGGCTCAAAAATAGAAACAGACCTTTATACATATAGGTAGTTAGACACACACTTGATCATAGATAGATACTGACATATAGACACATTCAGAGTCTATACATATACATAAAATCATAGGAATATATATGAACATATACACACTCATATATAGACACATATCACATAAGCACACATGTAGACACATAGAAAATTCAAACAATCAAATATATTGACACACATGCACATACATGCTCACACACATATATACATACATAGGCACTTTTGAAAACATTCATTAATGCTCACATTCATATTCACATATGAGCACAATCACATACATGTATGTGAGTGCAAAGAATCACACCCATAGGCATACACATAGACATTTAGTCCCATTCTCACAGAATCACCTACACATACTCGAGAATCATTCACATGACCATACATATAAACACATTTGGATACACATGCACATATGAGTGCATACACATATACAGACGTAAAAAACCACATATACCTATATACATAAATGCATCCACATACATAAACACACATTTATGTGCATATATACTAATTTATATTTTGTTCATATTTTCATTAGAATGAAGAGGTCAAATAACAGTGCAAATGGATCTTAAGTGGAAGGTGCAAAGAAAGATCCAATTGAGGGTTTCTAACTAACGCACATCTTCATATTCTTTAGCCTATAGGTACAAAAGAGAGATCAATAGATCACATGGAACATATGTTTGAAAATTTTAGAGATCACCACGTTTTTTAAGAAGATTTTCTGATTATAAGTGGGAGGGAAAATATCCTTTCGACAACATTGCAGACCTTTTCACAATGGCTTTACATAGGAAGAAGTTTGAAGCTTTCCGCAAAGCTTTGGGCTTACTTCCTTTTGTGTATTGATTCTACATAGCTTGGCACTTCCTTATACATGAGTGCGAGCTCCTTGTTCATCGCATCACTCCCAGGGGGGAGGGGATTTGTTGATATATTTCGGTAGTGATATACGTGAACATACTTAGGACCACGGGGGCACTTTTTTAACTCTTTCAAAGGTTGTGTTCCCCTAGCTTGTATATACACCTATGACCCTAATGTATTGATTAACTTTGTACATTCACTTGGTAATACATTCACTATTGTGTATTGTGCTCCAACTTCCAAGCTTCTTCTTCTTCTTCTTCCTTGTGTTGTTCACGTGCTTCCATAGACCTCAAAATCCAACATCAATGAGTTCAAGTTGCATAAGCTGTCTTGAATGAAATGAGTTTCAAACTTAAGTTGGCAAGATAAAACTTGAAGAATGCCAAAAACCTAGCTAGAGTGTACACTGATCCCAAGAGATGCTAACTTTCTTTTCAAGTTAAAGATAAATTATATATTTGAGTTCTAGAAAAGTTTGAGATTTTTAATAATGATCTATGTCCTAGGCTTTCACCATGATTTTGTGGTACTATCACAGTCTTAAGAAAGGTTGGACCTTTTGCTTTTGAGCTGGATCTATCATGAGATCCTTGGGCATATCTAGTTTCTCACTTCAGTCTCTTTAGAAGGATGTACATTCACTTTGATAACGTAGCATTCCCAAAAGTTAGTTCCTCCAATTTTAGTGTATTCTATTCCTCATGAAAGAGAAATTATAATATGCATTAGAGATAAATGTATAAGAAGACATTTATGCAAAGAGTGTCTGGTAAAGTGGAAAGACATAACAGAAGAACGTGCCATATGGGAATGAGTTAGTTTCATTCAAATTAAATTTCCCTGTTTTAAAGTTTAATGAGAGGCAAACCCCACCAAAGAGATGGAAAACATGTTCTCTATCATTTGGATCATGGGCTGGAGGGTGTACCTATAGTTATGTATAGCTCTACTTTTGAGAATGAATTTTTTTCCAAGGGGATAAGAATGTAATAAAGTATTTTGTTAATGTGAAGGCTCAAATCCAATAAGTTGGATTTACGATTAATTTTTGTCCTCTATGCACCAAACATGATGGTGTGACCTAGTGGTTATAAGAGTTGATTCTCTAGCAAGAGGTTGTGTGTTCCAACCTTGCAAGTAGTAGGGGAGTAAGAGATTTTGACTATAACCCAAGCTTAATGTTCTAGAAGATCCAACTAGGATACTTCGAGCTCATGTGGTTACATGCTTGATACATGGATGGCTAACATTGACTTGCTTTCCTTGGAGAGAGAGATATATACACAGGTACTTTGTTGAGAGGAAAGGAATTATTTCATCTCAGTGGTCCATATCTGTATTTGATGTATGTGTCGCTCAGTATCGCATAACAATATTTTCGATCTTTGTGCTTCTTGAAAATCCATGGAGCTCGTATCTACCTAGGGTATGGTATTAAATATTCTTTATTTGATTGCAAGATAAGTGGAAATGCTCCATGATCCCTTCTCGGGTAGAAAGCCTTTGATCTTCATTCATCATGTATGAGAATTACCATTCTTTTTTCACTCCCCATAGGCAATGACGAATCATGTATTTTATAAATAAAGAAAGCAAATTTAGAGGGTTGAAGTTACATGGAGACATCTCTTATTGGCCTTCTAGCGTTCATGTGGGATACTCACAACGCAAGGGTCATGCTTGTTGTGGTAGTGTGTCATCACTTCAAACCAATTTCTTGTTTTTCCTTAGGGCAAAGTTCCTATCCTTTGCGAACCCTCGGGCTCTTTCCATTCATAGTAGGTGCTACATGTTCTACCCTGTTTGTGTGAGATTGGGGGTCTTATTGGTATTATGCCCTTGTTTGTGTGAGATTGGGGTTCCCACGGGTATTATACCCATCACACTTTCAATTAATTCAATGTTTGAAAGATGTAGATCATAAGATCGAACTTCCCTTTCAGAAAAATAGAAATATGATGCTTGTGCGATAGCAGATCCTAATGTGAGAATGCACCTACATGATGCATAAGTCATCGTCTTCTATAACGTGCACAACTCATCGGCATCAGCTCAAGTCCACCGTGCAATTGAAGTGCATTAGCCACCGGGATGACTTGTTATACTGCAGATTGAACCGTTTGCAGAAGTAACGTTTGTCCTAGGTTTTCGGCTTAGTTCGGCAGATTTACACATAACAGAAGTTGGGAATATTTAGTGTTGATTGTGTGTAGCGCTATGGCGATGGAACTGGTCGGATGTACTGGAAACGTTATGGCGGTGGAATTAGTCAGAAATGAGGTCTCCTACAGATGCCACGAAGAATTGAAAGAAGTAAGGTATTACAAGGATTAATATGCATAAAAGTAGTAAAAGGAATAATCACCTTGTATGAAACATCGTAGCAAGACAGTGAAGACCCACCCTAATGCCAGTTGTTACAACTTCCGCAGTGAAATACGAGGGGTAGCAGGAGCATGACAATGCACAGAACGATTTATCAAAGAGAATCACATACGCAGAGAGATGGATATGCACATATGAAACAATGAAGTGTAGCAAGGATTGAATTAAGGGGCATGGAGATGATGATGCACAATACAACCATTTGCCAAAGAGAATCATAAGTGCGGAGGGATAAATATGCACAAAGGAAACACGAAATGTGTCAATAATTGATTTTTTTTAAAATGATAATGGTGCTAGCCAGACAAACATGAAAACTATGTTCAAACCATCGCCCTAAAGAGCATAGGAGCACCTCTATTGAAAGCTGAAATATATCAGTTGAATTCGGCTGTTGGCGTTGACAGGTTGCGGTTGCTGTCACGAGCCAGGAAATTGAGTGCTCCCAATTGACCAAATGTTGTCTAAGAGCATGGCAAGAAAATGGTATCGTCATGACCACTCCGATAAAATGGAATACTCTGTGGAATTCAGGTCATATGAAGAACCTTAATACATTTGCCCCTTTTGAGTTCGCTGAAAATCGTGTCTGTACAATGGTGATGATCGCTCACCTCCCCCCTCCGAGAAGAACCATGTGCACCTCCAGGAAGGAAGAAAAAATAAGAACGAACTCTGTATACCTAAGTACTGGTTGTTTTGTGAAAAATGCCCTAGGTTATATAGGGAATGTAAAGACCGCATGCATTTGCAGAGAAATTTGTAGAGTATTAAAATTCAACTTTCGCAAGAGAAATAGCCATCTTTCAGAATATGAAATCAAACGCCTGCTGCTTTTGAACATTGACAAAGCCTTGGTCTTTGTAAACAAATGACCAGGTGATTTATCTATGAATATGAGTGCGCGTAAAGCACCGATGAATATTAGTGATGTTTCTGCATAAGATTGCGTACTTGTAGATTTACCGGTTCGGGAATGTGTAGCCTGCAGTTTTTCCTTTCTCTTCTACGTAAAATGACGTTTGTTCTGGGTGTATAGAACCTCTCTCTCTCTCTCATATATATATTTGCACGTTTCCGAAACGTATAAAAACAGAATTAAAACCATACTCGCCCGCCTGAACATAAATGAAGGATTTGATACATAGAGAGGTAAACTATTACTCAGTTAAAACAAACGTACCCGGAAATTTCATATGGCATAGACGTGTGCTTTACGTTAAGGAGATTGGCTGTTCATAGACTGGAATGAAGCACGCGAAACCATTCACGGATGCAAGAAATGTCAAGATTCGACGGACGGCAAGGCTAACGCTTGACGAGACTTTGTGCTATCGACCGCTTGGAGAGTAAGGACACAGATGGAGAACGTCTGCTTGTCCGACATGTGATTTGTGCTGATGCACGCAGGCCTTCAAAGAAATTGTATCAAATATCCCGTGCTTCGTTCCAGGCTATGAGCGAACAACCGCCATAGCCAATCTGTTCCAGACGAGGCTGAGCCATCAAGAACCATAATGAAGAGAGAAGAAACAAAACAAATTGATATCAATAATCGTGTACGATTCGGCAGATAGACAAGAGAAAAGTGAAGTAAATCACCGGCGGGCAGTCTCCAAGAAGACTGCAAAGTTTTAGAATCTCTCTGTCTCTGTGTATCGTCAGTGACAAGTTGAAAGAACCGACAGATCGGTCATTGGTGTTCGTGTAAAGATTCGATGTTCCATCGGTCTCTATATATTTCTACGAGTAGTGCTTCTCTTTACAATATAAACACTAATTTAATTCATTTGTAATTACTTACGCATTTTTTTTTTTAAAATGGAGGTTCGCCCAGGCTTACTGCTCCAGCCTTTAACTTTGAAATTGCAACTCTACAAAGAAGGGTGTAGTACTCATAGGATCCCTCTTATCTCACAAGAAGAGGGGTTTACATAGCTGAGTTAAACTGCGGTCACATCTATCGTGAGACTGGACAAACGGTGACACATCAGCCACAAAATACAACTTTCCAAATTAAACATGTCTCTTACATGGTGCCGGTGGAGGTTGAACCCTCACCCCCGCCTCAAACGACAACGAGAGGCCCAACCACCCAGGGCCTTAAACACACTTCAAAACTGTCGTACTCCATACCGTTATCATTACTATGATTTTTCCAAAGCAAAAGAGTTGTAAAAGCCTCATAAAAACAGCTGGCTCCACGTCTTTATTTTCACAAAGTGTATCAATAATCGTTGAACATTCTACACGATACGATATTGACATGACAAAGACATATGCACGTACATACACATGCATATACATATACATTGATGAATTCGTTGCATACAAACTTACTAGTTACATACAATGGAAAATTACGTACATACTTACGCACATTGAAACAAACAAGATTTTATCTCAAATATAGTTATACATAATATATATCTATTTAGTTACTTGCACGCACGAAAACAAGCAAGGTTTCTCTCTTGAGACACTCTCTCACTCTTCTATCTCACAAAAAGGATGAAGGGTACTTTACACCAAGTTATCTAAATAAGCATTACATGTTTGAAGCTTGTCGTTGGATAAAAATTATAAGGAGAAAATTAAGTCGGCTGTATGTGAAAGAATCATCAATCCATCTCTCAATATACTTATGCATATATTTTTTGATATTGCTGTTTATATATTCATCTATGTTCTTAGTCATATGCTTCTCAACATACGCATCCATACGCGCATCTATATGATGAATAACATATACTTTGATATAGCAAAAGAAAAAAAAAACAATCCATTTACCAGCTGAGCTCATGTTCAAGTCGTTCCATCAGATTTCTGTGTAGCAACAATATGCACTTGTAGAAATCAATTTTTTCCACTTATGCAGTAAAAGAATGGAATTTTGTTGAAAAATATGTTATAAATGTATTACTCTAAAATTCAAAGTATGTGAAAAAATTTACGTACACCTATAAGTGCATTCAAATCTAAACTTACATGAGCATATCTATCAGTTATGTATCATAACAATATTCAATCGGACAAAACTACAATATTCAATCGGACAAAACTACATAATGACTACCATAACAAACAAAACATGTCCATAATCATAATAATCATAAAGATGTCAATAACCAAGTATGAGATGCAAAAGGATAAATAAGAAAAGTTTTAACTTGCAATAGCATAATCATAAAATAATATTACCTTTATAGGCGTAAAAATAACCACTCTTACGAACCATAACTATGTGTATGGAATACGAAAACCGTAACCATAACCTGCATGTCAAAAATCATGATTATAACTTGCAAAATCATAGACAAAACTAAATTCATAACCATGCAACCTTAACCTAGATCATCCTAATCATAAAAGAAATCATTACATTCATAACCAAATCCATTGTTATAATATGCATAATCGTATTTCAAAGAGTCCTTCTCCAAGATAGCTTCCACCATTTGAGAGTAAGATCATGAATCCACCCATGTGGCTCCACTAATATATATACCACAACTCCCAAGGGTGCATATCATAAGATACTTTCAAGTGACCCTCCGAGTGTCCCTCACGTAGAGACTTTCCCAAGGTAGTCACATGACTTATGTTTCAATTCAAGCCTTTCCTTAACATATGAATCAAGGCAGCACTTGGGAAAACTTCTTCCAAGACTAAGGTTCACATACCTCAAGTTCATTAATCCTAAGGATAAGAAATGATTCAATTAAGGCTCCAATTAAATAAATAATCCAAGGATTTATACTAGGGTTAAAACCAAGAAATGAAAACCCATCTCCAATGGTCTAATGTTTTTATCCTTGAAAATGTGTAGAGGTATTTGTATGTGGATTATTCCCCTGTGCACCATGATCGGTCTCCTCAAGCATGGTCTTACTCTCAAAGATTCACCTCTTCTTCAGCCTTAAGTTTGATAAGAGGGAATCTCGTATTGGTGGAATGTACTCATTCCCAAGTCATTCTTTCTTCTATCCAATCCTTCCATTTAACTAGGCACTCTTTATGTACATAATTCCTTTTTTTTTAATCTGGAGTGGATAGTATTTTCTCTAGTTCACGTGGGGTATTCTGAAGTGACATAGATTGGACTATTGTATCTAGAGATAGAAGATTATCATGTTCAGTGAGATTTATTTTCAATCTATGGACATGAAACATAGGTGAAGTAGAGAGTCTTTTGGAAGCTTTAACGCATAAGCCAGAGTCCCAAAATTTCTTAGGAAAGGACCCTCTTGAAGCTAGCTTAGGAAAGGACCCTCTTTTCATAGTTTTTGATCTCTTAAGGAGTTTTAAATAAACATGGTCTCCAACTTGAAAGAAAATGCCTCGCCTCTTAGGTTTGTTATATTCTTCAGCTCTATCTTGAGCTTTCCTTAGGTTTTCCTTCGATACTTTCAAATGCCTCGCCTCTTAGGTTTGTTATATTCTTCAACTCTATCTTGAGCTTTCCTTAGGTTTTCCTTCGATACTTTCAAATTAAAGTTCGTACCTTCTAAAAAATCTTTAATTGCTTGGAATTTCTCATTTTGCTATCCAACTACATATGGGGCTCTTGGACTTGAACCCATACATTAGCATGAAGAGACTATATGTAGTAGCCAAATGCTTAATGCCATTGTAAGAAAACTCAAGTAAAGGCAAATAGTCTTTCGAATCGTTCTTTTTGAAGACACATAAGCTCCTAACATGTATTCAACAAGTATTCCATTGACACTTTCTGTTTGGTCATCTATTTGTGGATGCTCTACAATATTCATATTTGGCTTTGTTTCTAATCTACTCTAAGCAGCTCTCCAACTAGTAAACTCTGTATCTTTATCTAACCTTATGTCTTGAGGTAGATCATAGAGTTGGTAGATATGTTCAATAAAAATCTTAGCTAATCATGGATTTTTAACTCTAGTTCTACTATGAACGAAATGAGTCATTCTGATTAAATGATCTACTAAAACCCAAATTGCATCATGTCCTTTTGGGTTCAAGGAAAACATGTAATAAATTCCATGGAAATACTCTCCCATTAACCACTCAGAATTTCCAAAGGGTCTAAGAGGTCACCTACCTTGAATATCTTCTCTTTATTTACTTGAAATTTTGTACATTTAAGTACATAAATTTATATATCTTTATGTCATTTAGCCAATAAAAATTTCTTTTGACCTCATAAGTTATTTTTGCTTCTTGGATGACTTGAACTAGAGGCATCATGGCATTCAAACAAAACTTTTGTTGGGGGATTCTTGGACCAGAAGGGATTTGAGTGTTTGTAGGAGAAAAGGGAAAGACAAGAAGAAAGATACACACTGGAAGCCTTTGTCGATTGATTATAATCAGACAAATACAATGTTGAAGCACAATACAATCCATTGCTTCTGTGCAAAATACCACGGAGTGCTCAATTACAAAATACCAAATACCCAAGGGACTTTTTGCTGCCAGCCTCCTCTGCACCAAACCTCCACCTTCTCCAAGCTTGCACTTGTGCACACCTTGCACCAAGCTTCCACTAAAGGGGAGGGATGGGTACCTTCTGTCGGCACGCGCACACTTCAATAAGCCCTTGGGATCCTTGGGGGACTAGCTTAGCACTTCTCTGCACACTTCCTTGGTCACTCTTCATGCACACCTTGCACTTCACTTCTCTACGTCGCACACTATGTGCCTCTTGCACTTCTCTCTCTTGCCTTCACTTAGACTATGCTTACTCTTGCTTAGTCTTAGAATATTGTCCAAGAATAGTCCTTGCCTTCATTTGAGTGTCGATTCACATATGCTCCTAACTGCAAGTGTATCTTGGTGCTCACTTTGATGTCCCAAGATTGTCTTCACAAGTGGCAGCCAACGAATCCCTCTTTTGTCCACTAGTGACTTTAGGCTAAAAACAAAATTTTAATTGGGGGACCATACTTTCACTTCTGCGTACGCTGCTTCACATACCTTCACATTTTCCTTTTAAGACTTCACTTTTTTACTTAAGAGATGGTTCACCCGAACCTTCCAAAACACTTTAAACAACACTTTTGAACCTTAAGAAAATTAGAGAAATACCTATGCAACCTGCAACCACTTTCTCCAATTCACCCTTTGTGGACAATACTTGTGAATTACCTGTGCACTTTGACACCTGCACTTCGAACACTTTGACTTTTACCCTTGTTGACTTTGACTTTGACCATTTTGACTTTTGACTACGGTTGACTTTGACTATAGTTGACTTTGACTAATATGACTTTGATGGGCTCAATAGTTGCCCACCACCTAATGTACTCTCCGTGCCGGAGAGTGACAACCAAAACTCTGGCAGGCAGAAAAGACAGTTGATGCCTATGAGAAGATCAGCTCCTCCAGAACAACATTCTTGAAAAACCACAATGTGGAGAATATGTATGAAGAGCATGATGAATGAAAAACCACAGGAGGGAAATTGGTAGTGAAAATGAGTGACAGGGAAGGGGATATTTTAGAGTAGAGGGAATGAAGTTGAAAAAGGGCAGGGGGAAAAGAATATGGAGGTTGTAGGGTTGTAAGTGTTACCTTGATTGGGTGCAACCGCCATTACATTTGCTGGTGGTAGGGGTCCTCCTTGTGTCCAATATGTTGTTGCAAGTATTCCCCTTGATTGGCATTCCTGGCCCTCATGACCAGCTTTCCTACATAATTGGCAAGTCACACTTAATAGAGGACATTCACTTACTATATGCCCTTGCTTGCTGCACATGGAACACCAAAGTCCACTCTTGATGCCACCCCCTTTGAGTTCCTGCAACTCCTGTCGCAGTTGGGCCAATTCCTCTGCTTGGGCCTCCCCCTCCTTTTGGAGCTTTAATGCTTCAATCTCCCTTCGCAACTGAGTAACATCATTCTCCTCCTCTTTGTGGGGCTTATTCCTTTTTAAGCCCTCCAACTCCTTCCTTAGCTGGATTACTAGATCCTCCATTTCTGTAGAATATGGTAGTTGAGAAGAAGTTGCTCCATACTGTTGCCTTATCTGTTCCAATCTTGTAGATGTGTTGATGAATTCCTCTATGGAGGCTATAGGCAACACTAATTCTTGATTTTGCATTGGGTGGCCACTACAAGTGGCTTAGCTAACCATTTCTTAACAAAAAATCATGTGGTGGGTCTGGTAATTTAGCCATTAGTGCCTTGGCCCTAGTCGCAAACTCTGGGAACTTTTCACTTGGACCCAATCTCAAATTCTCTAGTTCCTCTATGATGATCTCTGCAGTATTTCCATATTGAAATTGATTTTTGAATGCATCTTTCATTAGGTCCCAAGTTGTAAAATGGCTCTCAGCAAAGTGGCTGAACCATTTATCTGCTAATCCTTCTAATGTGGCAGGGAAGAGTATCAAAAAGGCATCCTCCCTACCCATTAAGCCTCTAGTTTTGCATAGTGCCAAAAACCTTCTAATATGCTCGTCAGGATCTTCGTGAGCTAGGCCTTTGAAAGAAGAAAATTTTATATTTAATCTTGATAGTAAGGTTTCCAAGTCTACCTGACCAGTCATGCTCCTTATTGATGAGGTTGATGAAAGTGGACTAGATGATCTTCTAACAGCCTTCCTTCTTGCTTGCTTGCAGGTGACCCTCAATGTTTGGGACCGGGTTGTGGTCATTGGCTATCCATAGTCCTCTGAGTATGAGATAATTGATAAGAATATGTACCTCTTAGTCCACTAAAGTAGTACTGTCGACACTGGAATATTGCTTCTCCAACTGTAATATATCTTCTCCTATGCTCAAATCTCCTTGGAGGTCCCACCAGGCATGCCAAATTTTGTTGGGGGATTCTTGGACCAGAAGGGATTTGAGTGTTTGTAGGAGAAAAGGGAAAGACAAGAAGAAAGATACACACTCGAAGCCTCTGTCGATTGATTATAATCAGACAAATACAATGTTGAAGCACAATACAATCCAATGCTTCTGTGCAAAATACCACGGAGTGCTCAATTACAAAATACCAAATACCCAAGGGACTTGTTGCCGGCCTCCTCTGCACCAAACCTCCACCTTCTCCAAGCCTGTACTTGTGCACACCTTGCACCAAGCTTCCAGTAAAGGGGAGGGATGGGTACCTTCTGTCCGCACACACACACTTCAATAAGCCCTTGGGATCGTTGGGGGACTAGCTTAGCACTTCTCTGCATACTTCCTTGGTTACTCTTCATGCACACCTTTCACTTCACTTCTCTACGTCGCAAACTGTGTGTCTCTTACACTTCTCTCTCTTGCCTTCACTTAGACTATGCTTACTCTTGCTTAGTCTTAGAATATTGTCCAAGAATAGTCCTTGCCGTCATTTGAGTGTTGATTCACGTAGCTCCTAACTGCAAGTGTATCTTGGTGCTCACTTTGATGCCCCAAGATTGTCTTCACAAGTGGCAGCCAACGAATCCCTCTTTTGTTCTGTAGTGACTTTAAGCTAAACACAAAATTTTAATTGGGGGACCATACTTTCACTTCTGCGTACGCTGCCGCTTCACATACCTTCACATTTTCCTTTTAAGTCTTCACTTTTGTACTTAAGAGAGGGCTCACCTGAACCTTCCAAAACACTTTAAACAACACTTTTGAACCTTAAGGAAATTAGAGAAATACCTCTGCAACCTGCAACCACTTTCTCCAATTCACCCTTTGCGGACAATACTTGTGCATTACCTGTGCACTTTGACACCTGCACTTTGAACACTTTGACTTTTACCCCTATTGAATTTGACTTTGAACATGTTGACTTCGACCATTTGACTTTTGACTAAGGTTGACTTTGATTGCGGTTGACTTTGACTAATATGAATTTTATGGGCTCAACATCTTTCCCTTTAAGTTCTTTCTCGTAAGGTACATAGATCTTAAATATTGTAACTTTTAAACTTATCTTCATATGATAAGCTTGCATTTTGATCAAGAACCTTTTTGCAAGCTTCTTCAAAACTTGGATCTTCTTGATACTTATCTTTCATCAATCGTACCAAATCATTGGAGATTTTATGAAGCCCAAGGAGTTGAACATAGGCATATAATTTAAAGCAGTTGTAACTACATTTAATTTTCCTCTTTGACATATGAATTCATAATCAAACTTGTGAAGTATCTAGGTGCATCCTTCCTTTCTAGCTATTAATTAAGATTGGTTTGCAAACCAGTTTATAATTTCTTCATAGAAAAACTACAGTCGCTTTGGCACCAAATAAGTAATGTCTTGATTTCTTTAGAGCATGCACAATGGTATCAAGCTCTTTTTCATAGGTAGAATAGTTTTTTTGAATTGAGCTTAGATTTTGACTATCAAATGCAATTGTTTGTCCATTCTAATTTATACATTTAGTATTTCTAGTTTACTTGTATTTTTTTCAATTACAAAGGGTTCATTTGGATCTAGTGACTGTAGAATCTAGGATGATGCTAAGGATTTCTTAAGTCATTACATACATTCTACTTGTTTCCTATCCCACATAAGGTTTTTTGGATTTCCTTTAGCTATCCAAAATAACAAAGTTTGATATAAACTTTATGTAGTATCCTGCTAACCCTAGAAAACTTTGAATTTATGTAATAATTTTAGGGTGTGGCTGTTACACTTATGTGTTCCTCGAATAGCTTTGATGCGGACCTTTTCTATATACATGGGCACTTTTTACTCTACTAGTGGCCAGAGTTCGTTTCCCCATGTGACCACATACATGATTCACTCACATGTGGTGGTACTTTATACTTACAAATATTATTCAGCTCTTGCTTCGATTCTATTCATCATCAATAGAGAGAGCTATTCCAGTCATCCATCTTCTCCATGTGTCTTGCTACATTTGTGCTTCTTATGTGTGCTTCTTTTTTGTTTCTCCCACTTCTACACACACCCAACTGATGATCCTTATCCTTGCATCATCATCACCTGTCACAAGAAGATCATCTACATATATGCATATCAAACATATCTTGTCATTTGTTTTCTTCATATACAAGGATGGATCTACATCACTTGGAGAGAAACCACATCTCTTCAAGAAGTCCACTTACCTCTGATTCCAAGACCTTGGGGCTTGCTTTAGGCCATACAAGTCATTCTTCAACCTAGAAACATAGGTAGGATGTTGTGGATTTACATACCCTCAATGTTGTTCCATGAACACATTTTCTTGTAACTCACCATTCAAGAAGGCATTCTTTATGTCCATCTGGTAGATAGGCCACCTCCTTGCTCCACATAGGGCTATGAGAGCTCTAATGGTAGCCTTGTTTGCCATAGGCTAAAAGTCTCCTCATAATCCACCCCTCTGTGTCTATGTGAAGCCTTTGGCTACTAGTCTAGCCTTGTACCTTGCCAAGTTGCTATCTCTATTCCTCTTCGTCTTGTACACCCACTTGTTTTGGACTATCTTCATGCCATCCTCCTTGGGTAC
Source organism: Ceratopteris richardii (assembly GCA_020310875.1). Classification (NCBI taxonomy): domain Eukaryota; kingdom Viridiplantae; phylum Streptophyta; class Polypodiopsida; order Polypodiales; family Pteridaceae; genus Ceratopteris; species Ceratopteris richardii. Next base: position 135,177,522 of record CM035429.1, on the reverse strand, counting down.
TAGTTCCCAAGTATTTTTCTCAAGAGCTTTGAACTCTTCATACATAGCCTTCCTCCACTCTGGTTCGGTCTTTGCCTCCTTAGAAGAATCTGACTCTTGATCGATAATGACATTCATCAAGTATGCATAGTGCTTTGCCATTAAGAAACCATATGTATACCTTTGTGGGGGTGCCTTCTGTGAAGAGATGGATAGGTATGTGCTTGAAGATGAAGAGGTATTGCAAAATCCTTGATCTACACCAGCCAAATGAACTCTAGGAGTATATGGTGGGCCCTTTTAGCTTGCCAATGGATGTATTAGACACCCTATGTACCTTGGAAGATCACTCTCAAAAAGATAGATCAAAACAGATAAGTTGGAGTTAGCTCAGAGGTGAAAACTTGCTATTCTTGGTTCATACACCTGTCCAGTGTTTTACATAATTCTCTGAGCACAGCAGCAATTAGCTCAATTCCTCTTGGGGAAGTCTAGGCAACTTAAAGAGCTAACTTTCAAGAGTAATCTCATCAAAAATAATGAGCCACACACTGAGAATGAGTTTTAACAAGTGATGACATCATCCCGATTTTCACGGGCTGCTACAGAAATAGACCAGCGAGCAGAAAAATCAACATAACTCAAAATGTAGAAATCCAATGATTATGAAAATTTGTATGGTTATACTAGACAGTAAGCTGAATCCAACAAGATTTAAATCACTGAATTTGAATAAGTAACCACTGAGAAATGGCTCTGACAAGATGAGTCAAAAGTCGGGTACCTGACAGAGAAGTGAAGATGAACAGACCCTGTTGACTTCAAATGAACATAACTGAAGATTGCAACATCCAAATGACATGAAAAATTGTGAGCATATAGTAGACCTATAGAGCTAACTTTACTAAGTTAAATCACTGAAAATTATGCACCAAGCTCAGAGAAAACATCTCTGCAAGCTGACTGAGAAAACTGAGAGTAATGGCAGTGAGTAGTACACTTCACAAGAACATGGAAAGATGAACTCAAATAATCATGAATGAGTGTGTTGAAATCAGGTACATGCATGTCCATGTACAAATCCATAGCTGTGGTGAATGCTTCCCACTTGTCATCTGCCTTCAAGCCATTGATGATCTGCATTACAATTTGCTCTTCATCTATTACCTCTCCAATGCTTCCCAACTGATCCGCTATGTCCTTGAGCTTTGTGACAAAATCAGTCACATTTTGTTTGGGAGCCTTCTTGAGAGTTGTGAACTCCAGCCATAGTTGATGCTTCCTAGCTTTGATACTTGAAGAAAAGAAAGCTTCAAGTGCATCCCACACTTCCTGAGATGTCTTACAACTTCTAATGTGAGGCAACAAAAAATCTGAGATAGATTTGAGGAGATAAGACCTTGCAAGTGCATCCTTGGAGCACCATGTGCTCAATCTTTCTTGCTCTTCTTGTGTTGGTTGACTTTTGTTCCTGAAACTTGGCATAACTTCATCTCTAGCCACATAACCATATAAACTTCTACCTTGGAGATAGGCTTCCATTCTTAATGACCAAGCTGAGTAGTTACCTCTGTCTAATTTGTCAATTGATGAAGGAAATCCATTTGCCATGTTGTCCAACCTTGCTCTGATACCACTGTGAAGAGATGGATAGGTATGTGCTTGAAGATGAAGAGGTATTGCAAAATCCTTGATCTACACCAGCCAAATGAACTCCAGGAGTATATGGTGGGCCCTTTTAGCTTGCCAATGGATGTATTAGACACCCTATGTACCTTGGAAGATCACTTTCAAAAAGATAGATCAAAACAGATAAGTTGGAGTTAGCTCAGAGGTGAAAACTTGCTATTCTTGGTTCATACACCTGTCCAGTGTTTTACATAATTCTCTGAGGACAGCAGCAATTAGCTCAATTCCTCTTGGGGAAGTCTAGTCAACTTAAAGAGATAACTTTCAAGAGTAATCTCATAAAAAATAATGAGCCACACACTGAGAATGAGTTTTAACAAGTGATGACATCATCCCGATTTTCACGGGCTGCTACAGAAATAGACTAGTGAGCAAAAAAATCAACATAACTCAAAATGTAGAAATCACATGATTATGAAAATTTGCATGGTTATACTAGACAGTAAGCTGAATCCAACAAGATTTAAATCACTGAATTTGAATAAGTAACCACTGAGAAATGGCTCTGACAAGATGAGTGAAAAAGTCGGGTACCTGACAGAGAAGTGAAGATGAACAGACCCTATTGACTTCAAATGAACATAACTGAAGATTGCAACATCCAAATGACATGAAAAATTGTGAGCATATAGTAGACCTATAGAGCTAACTTTACTAAGTTAAATCACTGAAAATTATGCACCAAGCTCAGAGAAAACATCTCTGCAAGCTGACTGAGAAAACTGAGAGTAATGGTAGTGAGTAGTACACTTCACAAGAACATGGAAAGATGAACTCAAATAATCATGAAAATGAAAGTATATTGCCTGTACAATACAATGAATTACTGATACATATGTGTGCCTTGTAATCACACCTTGATATGGCATAAAGCTCAGCTCTTGGAGGTCTTCACATAGGTCTCTCTAACCACGACTAAAACTGCCATCTATTTATAGTTGAGTTTGGGAGGCTAACTTCCCTCAATCACTCTCCAATCAATCAATGATTGATTTGATTCTCTACCTACCACAAATCACGAATTAGTGGCTCCTCTTTCCATTCTTGATCAAGTGGACTCAACTACTTAAGATTCTCTTACTTTTACATTAAGTAAACTCTTCAAAAGTTACAAGAGGTAGTTCACAAGTGAACTTTACATAGTCTTCTTTTTAAAGCTTCTTCTAAGTCTTTGTGAGACTCAAGCCAATACTTAGGCTTGTCATAGACTTGCTCCAACACCTCCTCCTCAAGCCAAGTATGCTTGAGGTCTTCAATCTTCCAAGATTACCTTCAAACCAATCATAGCCTTGAATTTGCAAAGCTTTGTACCATCCAATGCTTTGGTTAGAATATCTGCACATTGTTGATGAGTGGACACATATGATATTTGAATCTCTTTGCTTAGAACCTTCTCTCGTACATAGTGATAATGAACTTCAATATGTTTAGTCCTTGCATGAAAAATAGGATTAGCAGCCAAGTGAATAGAACTCATATTGTCACCAAAAATAGTTGGAGTTCCAAACTCCAATCCAAGATCTTTAAACAATGTCTTCATCCACATAGCTTCTTGAGTAGCTATGGCAAGACCTCTGTATTCAGCTTCAGTAGAAGAGAGAGCAACTGTGGGTTGCTTCTTGGATGACCATGAAATAAGCTTTGAACCTGCAAAGGTAAGATAACCTGAAGTGCTCCTTCTATCTTCCTTGGAGCCAGCCCAATCTGCATGAGAAAATAGCTTCAAACCTAAATCAGATACATAAGGATAATAAAGTCCTTCATTTATGGTTCCTTTGAGATACTTGAGAATCCTTTTGGCAGCATCCATATGTGGTTTCCTTGGTGTGTGCATAAATTGACTTAGCACACTCACACTGTAACATATATCTACTCTTGTCAATGTGGCATAGTTGAGACTACCCACTAGACTTTGATATGATGTGATGTCCTCTATGAGTTCACCTTCATGTGAGCTCAATTTGTGATTGACCTCCATTGGAGTACTTGCAATCTTACAATCTTGCATCTTGAATTTTGCCAACATGTCCTTAATGTACTTTCTTTGAGTGAGAAACAAACCATGATCTTTGTAGACAACTTCCAAACCTAGGAAGCAGGTAAGTGAACCCAAATCACTTATCTTGAACTCTTCTCTCATCTGATCTTTGATCTTCTTCATACCATCTGCATCATTTCCTGTCAATATAATATCATCTACATATACACATAGGTAGATGACCTCAGAATTACTCTTTTTAATAAAGAGTGAAGGATCTGCCTTGCTTGGTTGAAAGCCTTTGTCCTGCAAGAATGAAACAAGCCTGAAATTCCAAGCTCTTGGAGCTTGCTTGAGACCATACAATGCTTTGTTAAGTTTACACACATAATCAAGATAAACTTGATTCTCAAAACCAGGTGGTTGTGCCATATATACCTCTTCTGTTATCCAACCATTCAAGAATGCATTCTTTACATCTAGTTGAAGTATCTTCCAATTCTTGGAAGAGGCAATACTAAGCAAAACCCTAATAGTAGGCATCTTTGCCACCGGAGAGAAGGTCTCCTCATAATCAATTCCCTGAGTTTGTGCAAAGCCTTTTGCTACAAGCCTTGCTTTATACCTGTTAATGGAACCATCAGAATTCTTCTTGAGTTTATAGACCCATCTTGAGCCTATTACCTTCATGGATGAAGTCCTGGGCACCAAATCCCAAGTGTTGTTTTCCTCAAGTGCTTCAATCTCTTCCTTCATTGCATGCTTCCATTCTGTTTTTGCTTTGGCCTCTTCAAATGATGATGGCTCCTCTTGGTTTATGTCCTGTGCTATGTAGATAGAATGTTTAGTTACTAATGAGGTGTCAAACCCATACCTTTCTGGTTTTTTCTTTTCCCTCATAGATCTTCTTAGGCCATGATGTGATGATTCTGCCTCATGTCCAAGTTCCTGCAATTTTGCTTTACCTTTAGACTTCCATGCTTTGATCTTTTCCATATGAGATTCTTCATCATCCTCTGAGGTGTCTTGTTCTTCAATCTTCGGTTGTTCTCTACCAAGCTTTGGAAAATCTTCTTCAAGATTATATGGTAAATTGACCTTCCTGCATGAATCTTCATACCATGAATTGTTCTCATAAAAAAACTACATCTCTGCTTACCAAGAATCCTTTGTTGGTAGGGTTGTATAACCTGTAGCCCTTTTGATTGTTGTCATATCCAATAAATACACACCTTTCTGCCTTTGGATCCATCTTGCCTCTAACCTGTGAAGGAACATGAGCAAAAGCAATACATCCAAAAATTTTACAATGATCTAAGCTTGGTCTTCTTCCATTCCAAGCCTCATATGGAGTCATCCCATCAAGGGATTTTGAAGGCAACCTGTTAATCAAGTAAGTGGCTGTAGATACAGCCTCAGCCCATAAGTAATTAGGTAAATGCTTTTCATTTAACATAGACCTTGCAGCTTCAACAATTGTCCTATTCCTCCTTTCTGCCACTCCATTTTGCTCAGGAGTGTACCTTGTAGTTACCTCTCTTTTGATTCCTCTTTCTTGAAGAAAAGAATCAAAATCATGGGAGAAGTATTCTCCCCCTCCATCTGACCTTAGCCTTTTTAGTGATTTACCTGTTTGATTCTCCACAAGAGCCAAATATCTTTTGAAACATGAAAAAACTTCATCTTTGTGTTTCATAAAGAATAGGATAGTCCATCTGCTGCAATCATCAATAAAGGAAACATAATACCTTGATCCAGATATTGAAGCTTCCTTGCTAGGTACCCATACATCTGTATGAACCAACTCCAAGAGATCTCCATGCATATAACCTTTCTTCATGAATGGTAACCTGTGAGACTTTCCAAATTGACATGCACTACACTTATAAATCATATGTTGTTTTGACAAATTAGGAAGTCCAAGTACACTTTGGTCCCTGCAGATTTGCTTTAATGACCTTTCACCAATATGTGCTAACCTTTTGTGCCATACTTCCAATTCTGTGAGTGTCTGACTACCATAATTAAAGAGAGCAATGTTTCTAGTGTCCTGTAATTCAAATGTGAACAATCTACCTGTCTTTTCACCTTTTGCAATTCTTCTGAATCCTTGACTTGGATCTTCAACAAATGCTCCTGCTTTTGTGAACCTGACTTGCAACCCTTTCTCTACTATCTGCCCAACACTTATCAAATTCTTTGTAATGGTAGGGACATAGAGTACCTTACTGAGTAGGTTGATGTTTCCATCAGGTGCTTTGACATTGCCTATTTTCTCCACTAGATGTTTGTATCATCTCCTGTTTGTACCTCATGCTTATTCCTTGGATCTTCTAAATCTGATAGGAGTGCCACATTTCCTGCCACATGATTTGAACAACCTGAATCTATGTAGAAAACATGCTCATCAGATTTACCTTGTGGCATAGCCATGTTCATGATCAATAATGAATCCTCTTTGTTTGAGTCTTTTGTGTAGTTATTGTAGTCTCTCCTTCCTTTGTAGCCTCCTTGATAGTTTGAATGATTGTAGTTGTTGTAGTTGCCATGGTAGTTGTTGAACCTTCCTCTTGAGTAGCCAAAACTTCCTCTATTGTATCCTCTGCCTCTTTGATTCGTGGAATTCCTAAAGCAATTTTCAGTTGTATGATTAGTTAATCCACAAATAGAACATGAGTTGGAGTCTTGGGATCTCCCCCTGCCTTGTCTACCTCCTCTTCCTCTACCTCTGCCATGTCTTCCTCTACCTGCATAGTTAGCTTGATATGTACCTGCTTCATCATCCACTTTCTTTGCCTTTCCTTTGTTATCTTTAGACTTGCTTTTATCCGTGTATAAAGCTGAAGATTGATTACCTTTAGAGCTTTCTCCATTTTTGATAAGCTTTGCCTCTTGAGTAAGTAGTTGTCCAATGAGTGTGTTGAAATCAGGTACATGCATGTCCATGTACAAATCCATAGCTGTGGTGAATGCTTCCCACTTGTCATCTGCCTTCAAGCCATTGATGACCTGCATTACAATTTGCTCTTCATCTATTACCTCTCCAATGCTTCCCAACTGATCCGCTATGTCCTTGAGCTTTGTGACAAAATCAGTCACATTTTGTTTGGGAGCCTTCTTGAGAGTTGTGAACTCCAGCCATAGTTGATGCTTCCTAGCTTTGGTACTTGAAGAAAAGAAAGCTTCAAGTGCATCCCACACTTCCTGAGATGTCTTACAACTTCTAATGTGAGGCAACAAAAAATCTGAGATAGAGTTGAGGAGATAAGACCTTGCAAGTGCATCCTTGGAGCACCATGTGCTCAATCTTTCTTGCTCTTCTTGTGTTGGTTGACTTTTGTTCCTGAAACTTGGCATAACTTCATCTCCAGCCACATAACCATATAAACTTCTACCTTGGAGATAGGCTTCCATTCTTAATGACCAAGCTGAGTAGTTACCTCTGTCTAATTTGTCAATTGATGAAGGAAATCCATCTGCCATGTTGTCCAACCTTGCTCTGATACCACTGTGAAGAGATGGATAGGTATGTGCTTGAACATGAAGAGGTATTGCAAAATCCTTGATCTACACCAGCCTAATGAACTCCAGGAGTATATGGTGGGCCCTTTTAGCTTGCCAATGGATGTATTAGACACCCTATGTACCTTGGAAGATCACTCTCAAAAAGATAGATCAAAATAGATAAGTTGGAGTTAGCTCAGAGGTGAAAACTTGCTATTCTTGGTTCATACACCTGTCCAGTGTTTTAACATAATTCTCTGAGCACAGCAGCAATTAGCTCAATTCCTCTTGGGGAAGTCTAGGCAACTTAAAGAGCTAACTTTCAAGAGTAATCGCATCAAAAATAATGAGCCACACACTGAGAATGAGTTTTAACAAGTGATGACATCATCCCGATTTTCATGGGCTGCTACAGAAATAGACCAGTGAGCAGAAAAATCAACATAACTGAAAATGTAGAAATCCAATGATTATGAAAATTTGTATGGTTATACTAGACAGTAAGTTGAATCCAAAAAGATTTAAATCACTGAATTTGGATAAGTAACCACTGAGAAATGGCTCTGACAAGATGAGTGAAAAAGTCGGGTACCTGACAGAGAAGTGAAAATGAACAGACCCTGTTGACTTCAAATGAACATAACTGAAGATTGCAACATCAAAATGACATGAAAATTTGTGAGCATATAGTAGACCTATAGAGCTAACTTTACTAAGTTAAATCACTGAAAATTATGCACCAAGCTCAGAGAAAACATCTCTGCAAGCTGACTGAGAAAACTGAGAGTAATGGCAGTGAGTAGTACACTTCACAAGAACATGGAAAGGTGAACTCAAATAATCATGAAAATGAAAGTATATTGCTTGTACAATACAATGACTTACTGATACATATGTGTGCCTTATAATCACACCTTGATATGGCATAAAGCTCAGCTCTTGGAGGTCTTCACATAGGTCTCTCTAACCACGACTAAAACTGCCATCTATTTATAGTTGAGTTTGGGAGGCTAACTTCCCTCAATCACTCTCCAATCAATCAATGATTGATTTGATTCTCTACCTACCACAAATCACGAATTCATGGCTCCTCTTTCCATTCTTGATCAAGTGGACTCAACCACTTAAGATTCATTAAGTAAACTCTTCAAAAGTTACAAGAGGTAGTTCACAAGTGAACTTTACATAGTCTTCTTTTTAAAGCTTCTTCTAAGTCTTTGTGAGACTCAAGCCAATACTTAGGCTTGTCATAGACTTGCTCCAACACCTCCCCCTCAAGCCAAGTATGCTTGAGGTCTTCAATCTTCCAAGATTACCTGCAAACCAATCATAGCCTTGAATTTGCAAAGCTTTGTACCATCCAATGCTTTGGTTAGAATATCTGCACATTGTTGATGAGTGGACACATATGATATTTGAATCCCTTTGCTTAGAACCTTCTCTCGTACATAGTGATAATGAACTTCAGTATGTTTAGTCCTTGCATGAAAAATAGGATTAGCAGCCAAGTGAATAGAACTGATATTGTCACCAAAAATAGTTGGAGTTCCAAACTCCAATCCAAGATCTTTAAACAATGTCTTCATCCACATAGCTTCTTGAGTAGCTATGGCAAGACCTCTGTATTCAGCTTCAGTAGAAGAGAGAGCAACTATGGGTTGCTTCTTGGATGACCATGAAATAAGCTTTGAACCTGCAAAGGTAAGATAACCTGAAGTGCTCCTTCTATCTTCCTTGGAGCCAGCCCAATCTGCATCAGAAAATAGCTTCAAACCACTTAAGATTCTGCCCCTCTTTCCATTCTTGATCAAGTGGACTCAACCACTTAAGATTCTCTTACTTTTACATTAAGTAAACTCTTCAAAAGTTACAAGAGGTAGTTCACAAGTGAACTTTACATAGTCTTCTTTTTAAAGCTTCTTCTAAGACTTTGTGAGACTCAAGCCAATACTTAGGCTTGTCATAGACTTGCTCCAACACCTTCTTCCTTGTAGACCTCCTCTCTTGACCTTTGGGATATTGCTTCTTGAGTCTATTTAGCTTTACATTAGGGGTAATGACCTCCTCAAGCTCTTCCTCTTCTGACTCCTCTTGAGCTTCCCTAGCATCATAGTCTGTCTCTTGTAGCCTTCTATACTTTGAAGTAGGGGATGATCTTTCATAATCATAAGTGTAAGAGTGTAACTTAGATGTAGAAGCCTCTGGTCTACTGATTTTGAATGATTCTTGAGGTTGAATCTGCAAATCAAAGTATGCATACTCCTCTTGATCCTCTTCATCCAACTTTGCCTTGCCCTTGTCTCCATACCATGACCTTGACTCATCAAACACAACATCTCTTGACACATATAGCTTCTTTGAGAGAGGATTGTAGAACTTGTAGCCCTTTTGCTCATTTGAGTAGCCAATGAATACGTATTTCTCACTCTTGGGCTCTAACTTTGTTCTCACTTCACTAGGAATATGAACAAATCATACACATCCAAATACCTTGAGGTGCTCTATGGTTGGTTTCTTACCATAATAGAATTCATGTGGAGTCAATTTGAGCACACCACCTGTTGGAACTATGTTTATAATGTATCAAGCTATATTCATAGTCGCAACCCAATAAGAGAATGGTAACATGCCTTCATTTATGAAACATCTAGTTATCTCAACCAAATGCCTATTCTTCCTCTTTGTAACACCATTTTGTTGAGGAGTGTACCTGCATGTAAAGTGCCTCTTTATGCCATTGTCCTTCAAGTACTTTGTGAATTCCTTGGAGAAATACTCCCCCCCTCCATCTGACCTTAGTTTCTGGATGTGTGCATCACATTCTTTCTCAACAAGGGACCTAAACTTTTGAAAGCATGAAAACACTTCTGAATTTTCCTTGATAACATATAGCCATATCTTTCTTGAGTGGTAATCAATGAAAAGTGAAAAAGTACATAGCTCCTCCCAATGAATCCTCTTTGTTAGGACCTCATACATCAGAGTGTATAAGCTCCAAGAGCTTAGGGGATCTATACTCACTCTTTGGAAATGGCTTCCTTGCTTGCTTACCTAGCAGACAAGCATCACAAAACTCATGTAGACCTTCACCTTCAAGATTTGGTAGTCCCTTCAGTAAACCTAATTTTCACATGCTCTTTAACTTGGGAATATTGATATGTCCTATCCTCTTGTGCCAAAGATCAATCTCTACAATCCTTTTGTTACCAATTATCACATAACATACCTTATTGTGTGTAGGAGCAACATCTAGTGTGAACAATCCACCTTCTTTTCTTCCCTTGGCAATCAACTTGCCTCCTTGCTTCATCATGCATCCTTTTGCATCATACATAACCTACATACCTCTCTCTACCATCTGTCCTATAGAGATAAGGTTCTTGGAAATAGATGGAACATGGAGCACATCTTTAAGAGTCTTGATCGATTTACCTTCATCTAGCTTCACATCTCCCACATGTGTAATGGGATGCTCAGTGTGATGTCTTGTCTCCACACAAACTTTTGAGCTTGGGAGTTGCATATGAACAGAAGATTCCTCCATACATGGCATGTGATTAGAACATCTAGAGTTTATATACCACTTTGTATCCTTTGGATCACTAGTGTAGCCATGTCTCATGGTTAGGAGGGTCTCCTTCCCATCATCCTTCTTGGATTTGTTAGCATAATTCCCTTGCTCCATCTTCTTCTTTCCTTCACTAGAAGGAATACAGGCACATAGCAACAGTTAAGGCAACACAATTTCATCGCTATAAAATTGCAAAATGCATTGCAAGAAGCATCGAGCGCGGACCGTCGATTAAACGATGAGCCAAACGATGTTTTTTTTGACGTGTGGCACGACGGGATGTGCGACGCTCGCATAGAGTGTCGCTAACATGACGGTTTAAAAAAGCATCGCATATGCGATGCTTTTTTGCGTCGCATAAGCGACGCTAAAAATATCGCTTATGCAATGCCAATTCCAATGGTTTTTATGACACATTACCTTCACTTACACAACAGTCGGTTGACGGAAAAAAATTAAAACGTTGGAGGCTCTTCGATCGGCATGTTCATGCATCTGATCGAAGAGCTCTCCAACGTTCGCAATTGCGCTGCGCTTACGAGCTGAAACAAGTATATGCAAAATTGTTGTTTTGCCTAAGCTCTATCTTATTGTCTCTCTCTGTCTCTATTTCTCTCTTTCTATGTTGTACAGACCAAGGTACTCATTTTGTGAACAAGGTCCTACATGAAATTTTTAACAGGTACAAAATTCTACATAGGACCTCTTTTGCCTATTATCCAAGAGCTAATTGACAGACGGCATCCACCAATAAGGTATTAATTGCCATGTTAAGGAAGGAATGTATGTTACAACCCACTTCCTGAGGCATAGCTTATCAAGGTACCCTATGGCTGTACAAATTAGCTTACAAAGAAGCTACTGGATACTCTCCATTCCAATTGGTTTATGGGATATTTCCTATTGAACCCTTTGAATTTCTACATGGGTCACCAAAACTAGCATTCATGCAGGGAAAGAAAGATTGTGGTGTATCTCAGAGGCTTGGAGCACTACACAAAGTGGAAGAGATACGTCTACATGTTGCAAAACAATTGATAGAGACTCAAATGAAGAGGAAGGAGGCACGTGATTGGAGTCTATGGAACAATAACTTACAAACAGGCATGTTAGTTCTTCCCCATAGACCTCAAATCCACACACAGGTAAGGGGAAAATGGACGATGCTCAATTGGGGAGTGAAGTTAGAGACTCTGAAAGGAGAGGTACTACCATTGGTTAATATATCAAGGCTCAAGGCCTATCATCAGCACAACTAAAGATTTTTGGATCACCTGGCGCTTGCAAAATTTGTCCAAGTTGTACATAGCCTTCTCATATCATTTTGCTCAAGTTTTAGTAGTTTTTATCCATTTTCATGCTTGTTCCTCCATTTTTATGCAACTTAGAAGCCATTTCACAACCTTTATATAAGAAAAAAGTTTTAGGAAATTTTTGGGAATTTTTTGAAAATTTTCTAGTATTTTTTCATCTTCTTTAATGCAATTTTCTTGATAAAATGGAAAAATAAAGGAAGCTCTCTGTGGTTTGGAGTGGGAAACTGGCCTACAAATATTGGGAATGTTTTGAGAAATTTTCTTGATTGTTTTGCATTTTTTGGAATTTTATTAGCATTTTTTTAATATTTTCAAGATATTTTTAACCAAAAAAAAGCCCCATGAAGGCTAAATTTATTTTTTCCCACCCACCCTCTCTCTCTCTCTCTGTCTCTCTTTTTCCCCTCCCCCCCTCCGCCTCCCCACCAAAATGATTTTTTTATTTTTATTTTTTATTATTTATTATTTATTTTTTGTTATTTTAATTCATTTCTATTTTTCTTTCCCCCCAGATCCCAATTTTTATTTTATTTTTATTTATTTTACTTATTTATTTAATTATTTTTAATTTCTTTTATTTTATTTTATTTTTCTATTTTTTCTTTTAAGCTTTGCCCCACGTGCATTTCAACCATATATATATATATATATATATATATATATATATATATATATATATATATATATATATATATATATATATATATATATATAGATATATATATATACATATATATATATATATATATATATATATATATATATATATATATATATATATATATATATATATATATAAAATCCTAAAATGTATATATATATATATATATATATATATATATTATTTTTCATGGTCCAATGTTTTTGGCTTTGGATTGCGCCTCAGATGGAAATTGTTTCAAACTTGGAGTCATTTTCATGTCTTTTGGAACCTCTGAATTCATTTTTTGACTTACTTTTTCCAAAAACCCAATTTTTCTCTGACTTTTGGTCAAAACCCACATGTTTTGTGCACATTTACCAAGTGTTTTTCATTACTCACATGGTCCACATGGTCTATTCTCAGCTCATTTTACCATATGTTTCACATTTTCCCATTTGCACCCTATGTAGCTTACTGTTTTCTCATTTTGACCCTCTCAAGAGCCCAAAACCCTCCTCCCTAACCTCTCTTTGGCCTTCTAACTAACCCCATCCTTATCCCTCCATAACCAATTACTCTCAGCCCCAGTAGACCTCCCTTCCCTCTCCTTCCTATCCTCCATTCACCGTCCTTTGCTTTTTCGTGCAAAATAGTTCCACTTTTTGTTCTTCTCTGGTGTTGTATTGTTCTTTACTGCTCCTGGTGGACTTGGTAGCTTCTCCAATGTCCTTTTGAAGATTTTGCAGCATAGGAATATTGGTGTAATCTCTGCTCAGAGTTTTGGCTGTAGTTCTCTAGGACGGAGAACCCATTGGGTGGTGGGCAATTGTTGAGCCCATAAAAGTCATATTGGTCAAAGCCAACCGTAGTCAAAGTCAAAAGGTCAAAGTCAAAGCGATCACAGTCAACATGTTCAAGATCAAACTCAACATGGGTGAAGTCAAAGCGTTCAAAGTTGGCATGTCAAGGTGCACAGGTAGTGCACAATTAATTGTTCACAAAGGTTGTATTTGCAAAAAGTTGGATGCAGGTTGCAGAGTGTCTTTCTGTAATTTCTCTAAGGTTCAAAGTGTTTTTAAAGTGTTTGCAAGGTTCAGGTGAACCCTCTCTTAGGTGCACAATTGAGGAATTAAAAGGCAAAATATGAAGATATGTGAAGCGGCAGCGTATGCAAAAGTGAAAATATGGCCCCCAATTAAAATTTTGTTTTAGTGTAAAGTCACTACAGGACAAAATAGGGATTCGTTGGCTGCCCACTTTTGGAGACAATCATAGGACATCATAATGAGCACCAAGATACTTAAGCAGTTAGGAGCGTACGTGAACTGACACTCAAATAAAGACAAAGCATTATTCTTGGTTAGACTAAGCAAGGTGAGCATAGTCTAAACTAAGACAAGAGTAAGAGACATACAGTGAGTGTGCGACGCAGAGAAGTGAAGTGCAATGTGTGCAAGGAGAGTGACTTAGAAGTTTGCAAAGAAGTGCTAAGCCATACAATCAAAGGTCCTAAGGTCCCATTGAAGCTGTGCACGTAGCGACAGAAGGTGTCCATCCCTCCCCCTATTGGAATCTTGAGTGCAAGGTGTGCACAAGTGCAAGCTTGGAGAAGGTGGAGGTCTGGTGCAGAGAAGGTCGGCGACAACAAGAACCTTGGGTATTTTGTAACTTTGTTGATTGTGCACTCTTGGGATTTTGCATAGAAAGCATGTGGAATGTATTGTACATCACCACTGTACTTTTCTCCTTATAATCAATCTACAGAAGCTTCCAGTGTCTGTATCTTTCTTCTTATCTTTCCCCCTTCCCCTACAAACACTCAAATCCCTTTCTGTAGAAGAATCCCCCAACAAAAAAGTTTCTAGTTTTTGCTTGGCATGGTCACAAGCCATCTATTGCTCACCTACATGTTTTTGGTTGTTTGACATATGCAGTAGTGCTTGAACAATGCAATAAATTGGATGATAAAGTAGTGAAATGTATTTTTATTGGGTACAGTTCTGAAAGTAAGGCTATCATATGTATCATTCATAGACTAAATGCATTTTGGTTAGCCATGATCTTGTTTCTGTGAAAGGTGCTATTAAGCCATTACTTTCATGTACTAAGGAGACATCAGTTAGCTCCAAAGACATGTATGACACTTTGCTGCCTCTTTTTACAGGTGGATAGTCTAGTGCTTGTCCTAATGATGCAACTTTTCAGCCTTTACAAGTTTCATGTGTAGATGCAGATCATTCCATTTCTGATGCAAATTTACATGATGCACTTGTTGATGAGAGAGCTGATATTGAGGAGGCAAAAATTATGCCAAAATGGATGGTGCAAACTTTGCGTAATAGCAAATTAGATGCATCTCTATCATATCGCACCCGTTCAAGCTCTGATACTGCCTCTTTTGCATCAGATTGCTATGCTATGACTGCCTCTAATCTCTGTGATGAGAATGAGCCTATTTTGTTTGATGAAGCACAAAATTCTAAAAATTGGATGGCTACTATGCAATTTGAATATGATGCTATAATGAGGAATGCTACTTGGTCTTTATGTGACTTGCCTCCTGGCAAGAAGGCCATTGGCACTAAGTGGGTATACAAGTTGAAGCATAAGCCTGATGGAACAATTCACAAGTATAAGGCTAGGCTTGTTGCAAAGGGTTATGCGCAAGAAAGAGGCATTGATTTTGATGAGACCTTTGCATCTACATGGCCAATGACTACTGTTTGTAGCATCTGTGCACTGTAGCTCATCATGGTTGGAATGTACATCAGTTGAACATTAAAAATGCATTCCTAAATGGTGACTTGCATGAAGAAGTGTATGTTCTTTAGCCACGTGGCTTTGTGCAAAAAGGGCATGAAAACCAAGTGTGAGATTGAAAAAGGCATTATATGGTTTGAAACAAGCACCACATGCTTGGTATGAAAAGATACATGCCTATGTGATTGCACATGGTTTTGAGAACAATCCAATTGAGAGCATCTTATATTTTAAGTGTGGAAATGATGTGCTTCTCATAAATTTTGTGTATGTTGATGACATGCTACTCATTGGTCCTCATGAGAAGCATATTGCTGATTTTAAGATTGATATGCATGCCTAATTTGAGATGTCATATTTGGGGCATTTGCATCATTACTTGGGAATTCAGTTTATGCAAGTTGACGGCTGAAACGAAACATATTGATACATTATTATAGTGTTTTGGCCTTCAAGACTGTAAACCTATTGCCACTCCTATAAAGATAGGTTTACGATTGAGTCTTCATGATGATCAAGATGCATTTGATGCTATTCTCTATTGATAGGCTATTGAATGCTTGATTTACTTACGCATTTCACTGCTCCACCGAAAATTCGCTTGCATTATTCGACCAGATATTTAGTTTGCTGTCTCATAGATGAGTAGGTTTATGCATTTCCCAGGTGTCAAGCATTGGTGAGCGACTAACGACATCTTTTGCTACTTTAGTGGCACCCAACTACTTGGATTGTTTTATCCCAAGGGGGGATCACTACTGCCAAATTTACATGCTTTTTTGGACTCTCAATAGGCTCGTTTCTATGACACGTGTGTCCACCAATGGTTTTTGCTTCATGCTTGGTAGCTCACGCATATCTTGGTTGAGCAAGAAGCAACCTAATGTGGCCACTTCTAGTTGTGAGGCTAAGTATAGGGTAGCTTTCATAGAGACTATTGAGTGTGTGTGGCTTATATGCCTTATGGATGATTTGGGTGTTGATCAGTTGTCTGCCACCACCATCTTCACTGATAGTGAGAGCACATTGGCAGTTGCGAGGAACCCTATGTTCCATGCTCGTACTAAGCACATTGAGGGGCACTATCATTATGTCAAGGAGAGGTTCTCTGCTGGAGAGATTAGCTTGGTATTGTGCCCATGTAGGAGAACATTGCAGACCTTTTCATGAAAGCTCTACCTAGGGAGAAGTTTGAAGCTTTTTGCAAAGCTTTGGGCTTACTTCCTTTTGTGATTCCACATAGCTTGGAACTTCCTTCTATGTGAGTGCCAAGTCCTTGTTCATTTCATCACTCCTAGGGGGGATTTGTTGATATATTTAGGTAGTGATGTGTGTGAAGACACTAGGATCGTCAGGGCAGTTTTTTGCCTCTTTAGGAGGTTTTTTTTTCCCCTGGCTTGTATATATGCCTATAGCCCTAAGGGGTCGCTTATCTTTGTACATTCTAGTGGTAATACATTCAGTATTGTCTGTTGTGCTCCAAGCTTCTTCTTCTTCCTTGTGTTGTTCGTGTGCTTCTGTAGACCTCCAAATCCAACATCTATACCTAAGATTGAAATCAAGTTCTTAAAGAGACTTAGCTCATCTAGGTTTTCTACCTCTTAACATGGTTTGATTGGAAAAACACTTTATGATTCTTTGATAAAAAACATTTGTTACTTTGGATCTTTGTAAATAATTGTAACATTTCTTTAAGATCATGAAAACCTATTAGTATTTCTCTTTCTTAGGTAGAATAGTTATGTTTCACTCAATTCAAGTTTTTCTTTTCAAATGATATTAGTCCATAATTTTTAATCATTACAACCCCTATTGCATAATAATTTGCACCTTTTTTGAGTATGAAGGAATGATTTGGATCTATTATCTATAGAAATTTGACCATGGTAACAATGTGCTTAAGCTATTCCATGCTTTGACTTTGTTTTGTATCCCAGGTTAGGAGTTTGGAATTTTCCTTTAATTAATAAGTTAATAGTATCAATCTTTGCATAATTTTGAATCAGATTATAATAGTATCCTACTAATCTAAAAACTTTGCAGCTCCTTCTTTGAATTGGGATGTGTGAAGAGATGGATTTGAACTTCGAGAAGATGAAGTGGTGCTGCAAAAACTTTGCATCCCACCAACCAAATAAACTCTAGGGATATTTATTGGGCCCTTTTAGCTTGCCAAAGGATGTATTAGACACCCTATGTACCTTGGAAGATCACTATCAAAAAGATAAATCAAAACAGATAAGTTGAAGTAGATTCAAGAACAAAAAACTTGATATTTATGTTCATACACCTATTTAGTGTTTGGATCAATTCTCCGGCCACAACAGCAATTGACTTGATTCCTTTTGAGGAACTGTTATTACCTTAGTAAGCTAACAATAAAGATTTATTTCATAAAAAATGATGGACTACATAAAGAGAAAGGTGTTTAGCAAGTTGTAACATCACCCTGATTTTCTCGGGCTCTAGCAATACTCAAACCCACGAGCAGAGAAATGTTGATATCTCGAGATTCCACGATGCAATGCTTATGCAATTTTGCAAGCATATACTAGACAGTGTGATGATTCTATAAAGCTTTCAATCATGGAAAATGATGAATTACACACTGAGAACCAGCTCTGATAAAAACACTGATCTAATGGAGTGTTTGCAGGGAAGTAGAATATGAGGAGATATAGGTGACTTCAAATGAACATAGCTCATGGTTCAAAAAAACGCAATTGTAATGAAAATTTGTGAGTATATAATAGACTTATGGAGAAAAATTTACCAACTTAAATAATTTAAAGTGATGTACCAAGCTCAAATGAATCATCTCTGCAATCTGGATGAGAAAATTGAGAGATATAGCAGTGAACAATACACTTGCAAAAGCATGAAGTTATGGACACAAATGATCATGAAAATGAATGTATATTTATTGTAAAGTACAATGGACTTATTGGTACATATGTGTGCCTTGAAATCACACTCTGATATGACATGAAGCCCTGCTCATGGAGGTATAAAAACCGTGATTAGAAGGCCATGTATATATATTCATGTTTGGAGCCTAATTTTGAATTTGAATCTCTCCTAAAATCACTCTCCAATCTTTTAGTGATTGATTCTGCTACTCACTCAATCACAAATTTCATGACTTTTCTCCTTCCTACTCATCAAATGGTCCCAACCACTTAGATTCCTTTACTTCTATATCAAGTAAGTACTCAAAAATTACAAGAGGGAGTTCACAAGTGAACTCTATAAGGAGTTGACATTTCCTTTAAATTTCTAAGCCTTTTGATGACTCAAGCCATCACTTGGACTTGCCATGGACCTGTTCCAATAGATCCTCCTCAAGTCAGGTGATCTTGAGGTCTTCAATCTTCCAAGATAACCTACAAACCAATCATAGCCTTGAATTTGCAAAGCTTTGTACCATCCAAGGCTTTGGTTAGAATATATGCACATTGTTGATGAGTGGACACATAAGTTAACTGAATTTCCTTTCTCATAATCTTCTCTCTTACATAGTGATAATGTACTTCAATATCTTTAGTCCTTGCATGAAAAATTGGATTGGTAGCCAAGTGAATGGATGTCATGTTGTCACCAAAAATAGTTGGAGTTCCAATCTCCAATCCAAGATCTGTGAATAGTGTCTTCATCCACATTGTTTCTTGAGTAGCTATGGCAAGACCTCTGTATTCAGCTTCAGTGGAAGAGAATGCAACTGTGGGTTGCTTCTTGGATGAACATGAGACAAGTTTTGAACTTGCAAAGCTAAGATATCCTGAGGTGGTCCTCCTATCTTCCTTGGAGCCAGCCCAATCTACATCAGAGAACAATTTCAAACTTAAGTTAGATACATAAGGGTAATATAACCCTTCATTCATGGTCCCTTTGAGATATCTGAGTATCCTCTTGGCAGACTCCATGTGAGGTTTCCTAGGTGTGTGCATAAATTGACTTAGCATACTCACACTATAACATATATCTACCCTTGTAAATGTGGCATAGTTCAAACTACCCACTGAAGGCTTTGATAACCTGTCACATCTTCTATGGGTTCACCTTCATGTGAGCTCAATTTATGATTAACCTCCATTGGAGTACCTGCAATCTTGCAATCTTGCATCTTGAATTTTGCCAACATGTCCTTAATGTACTTTCTTTGAGTGAGAAACAAACCATGATCTTTGTAGACAACTTCCAATCCTAAGAAGTAGGTAAGTGAACCGAAAACACTTATCTTGAATTCTTCTTCAGAAGTACTCCTTTTTATGAATAGAGATGGATCTGTCTTGCTAGGTTGAAATCCTTTGTCCCGCAAGAATGAGACAAGCCTGTGATTCCAAGCCCTTGGGGCTTGTTTGAGTCCATATAAAGCTTTATTAAGTTTAGACACATAATTAGGATATATGTGATTTTCAAGATGAGGTGGTTGTGCCATATATATCTCTTCTATTATCCATCCATTAAGAAATGCATTTTTTACATCCAATTGAAGTATCTTCCAATTCTTGGAAGAGGCAATACTAAGCAAAACCCTAATAGTAGGCATCTTTGCCATAGGAGAGAAGGTCTCCTCATAATCAATTCCTTGAGTTTGCGCAAAGCCTTTTGCGACAAGCCTTGCCTTATACCTATTAATGGAGCCATCTGAATTCTTCTTCAATTTGTAGATCCATCTTGAGCCTATCACTTTCATTGATGGAGACGTGGGAACCAACTCCCAAGTGTTATTCTCCTCAGGAGCTTCAATTTCTTCTTCCATTTCATGCCTCCATTCTGATTTCTTCTTTGCTTCCTCAAATGTTGAAGATTCCTCTTGATTTATGTCCTGTGCTAGATAGATTGAATGTTTAGTGACTAGAGAAGTATCAAACCCATACCTTTATGGTTTTCTTTTCTCCCTCATGGACCTTCTTAGGCCATGGTTTGATGATTCTACCTCTTGTCCAAGTTCCTGCACTTTTGATTTACCTGTAGACTTCCACATTTTGAGTTTTTCATACTGATTTGCTTCATCATCTTCTGATGTATCTTGCTCTTCAACTTAAGAAGAATTATCCTTAACAAGTTTTGGAAAATCTTCTTCAAGATCATAAGGTAGGTTGACCTTTCTACCTGAATCTTCATACCAAGAACTATTCTCATCAAATACTATATATCTACTCACCAAGAATCCTTTGGTTGTTGGGTTGTATAATTTGTAACCCTTTTGACTGTTGTCATATCCAATGAATGCACAACTTTCTGCTTTGGTATCCATCTTTCCTCTAACCTATGAAGGAACATGAGCAAAAGCAATACATCCAAAAATCTTACAATGATCCAAGCTTGGTCTTCTTCCATTCCAAGCCTCATATGGTGTCATGCAATCAGGTGATTTTGAAGGTAACCTGTTAATCAAATAAGTGGCTCTAGATACAGCCTCAGCCCATAAGTAATTAGGTAAGTGCTTCTCATTTAGCATAGAGCTTGCAGCTTCAACAATTGTCCTATTCCTTCTTTCTGCCACTTCATTTTCTTCATGAGTGTACCTTGTAGTGATCTCTATTTTGATTCCCCTCTCTTGAACAAAGGAGTCAAATTCATGGGAGAAGTACTCTCCTCCTCCATCTAACCTTAGCCTTCTTATTGTCTTACCTGTTTGATTCTCCACAAGAGCCAAATATCTTTTGATGCATGAAAAAACTTCATCTTTATGTTTCATAAAGTATAATATAGTCCATCTACTACAATCATCAATGAAGGAGACATAATATCTTGATCCAGATATTGAAGCATCCTTGTTAGGTCCCCATACATCTATATGAACCAAATCCAAGAGATCTCCATGCATATATCCTTTCTTCATGAATGGTAACCTGTGAGACTTTCCAAATTGACATGCACTACACTTATAAATCATATGTTGTTTTGGCAAGTTAGGGAGTCCAAGTACACTTTGGTCCCTACAAATTTGCTTTAATGATATTTCACCAATATGTGCTAACCTTTGTGCCATACTTCCAATTCTATGAGTGTCTGACTACCATAGTTAAAGAGAGCAATGTTTTGAGTGTCTTGTAATTCAAATGTGAACAACCTACTTGTCTTTTCACCTTTTGCAATTCTCCTAAATCCTTGACTTGGATCTTCAACAAATGCTCCTGCTTTTGTGAACCTGACTTGCAACCCTTTTTCTACTATCTGCCCAACACTTATCAAATTCTTTGTAATGGTAGGGACATAGAGTACCTTATTGAGTAGGTTGATGTTTCCATCAGGTGCTTTGACATTTCCTATTTTCTCCACAAGGTGTCTTGTATCATCTCCTATTTGTACCTCATGCGTGTTCCTTGGATCTTCTAAATCTGATAGGAGTGCCACATTTCGTGCAACATGATTGGAACAACTTGAATCTATCTAGAAAACATGCTCATCATATTTACCTTGTGGCATGGCAATATTTATGATTAGCAATGAGTCCTCTTGATTTGAGTCTTTTGTGTAGTTATTGAAGTCTCTTCTTCCCATGTTGCCTCCTTGATAGTTTGAATGGTTGAAATTGTTGTGGTTGCCATGATAATTGTTGAACCTTCCTCTTGAGTAGCCATAACTTCCTCTATTGTAGCCTCTGCCTCTTTGATTCCTAAAATTCCTAAAGCAATTTTCAGTTGTATGATTAGTTAATCCACAAATAGACCATGAATTAGAGTCTTGGGATCTCCCCCTGCCTTGTCTTCCTCCTCTACCTCTACCTCTACCTCTACCTCTTCCTCTACCTCTACCTCTACCTCTACCTCTTCCTCTACCTCTTGCTCTACCTCTACCTCTACCTCTACCATGTCTTCCTCTACCTGCATAGTTAGCTTGATGTGTACCTGCTTCATCATCCACTTTCTTTCCTCTTCCTTTGTTTTCTTTGGAATTTCCTTTATCAGTATACAAGGAAAAAGATTGATTACCTTTGGAGATTTCTCAATTCTTGATAAGCTTGGCCTCTTGAGTAAGTAGTTGTCCTATGAGTGTATTGAAATATAGTACATGCATATCCATGTATAGATCCATAGTTGTGGTGAATGCTTCCCATTTGTCATCTACCTTAAAGCCATTGATGACCTGTCTTAAAATTTGTTCTTTATCTATTACCTCACCAATGCTTCCCAATTGATCTGCTATGTCCTTGAGCTTTGTGACAAAATCCAGTCACATTTTGTTTGGGAGCTTTCTTGAGAGCTGTGAAGTCTAGCCATAGTTAATGCTTCTTGGCCTTTGTACTTGAAGAGAAGAAGGCTTCAAGTGA
Organism: Ceratopteris richardii; assembly: GCA_020310875.1. Lineage (NCBI taxonomy): Eukaryota > Viridiplantae > Streptophyta > Polypodiopsida > Polypodiales > Pteridaceae > Ceratopteris > Ceratopteris richardii. The sequence continues at coordinate 135,154,803 of CM035429.1, read as the reverse complement.
ATTCCACACATCTTGCTCTAATACCAATTGTTGGAGTTAGATGTCTGCGGAAGCATGTAAAAAACACAAGGAAGAAGAAGAAGCTTGGAGCACAACACACAATGCTCAATGTATTACCAATAGAATGTACAAAGATAAGTAGCCCATTAGGGTAATAGGCATATACACAAGCCGGGAGCAAAAAATTTCCTAAAGAGGGAAAAAAGTGCCCCGGCGGTCCTAGAGTTTTCACACACATCACTACCTAAATATATCAAGAATGAAATAGGTGAAACTTCTAAATCTACTTTCCAAAGATGTAAACATGACTTTAGGAGAAATACAAAATAAAGGAATCCAACACCAAGGCATATTGAATCATATTCTATCTCACATTTAGATTTTATGTCCAAACATATGATTGGTGCACAAAATAGGAGGAGTTATTGGTGCATGTGATAGTATTCCCTCTAGGGGGAAGCTAAAGTGAACTGAAGAAATTGTGCTACGAGGTAATAAGTCTCCTTGCCCCACTATCGAAGTACCAAACATATGATCTGAGTCTATTGCAGACATACACTACTCATGAGAAGATAGGTCAAAATTACAAACAATAGTAAAGGCCCATTCTTCATGCTACACAAGATTAGTTGACTCTCTTTTAGGTGTAGAGGCCTTTGCAACCACCATTCCAACTTCTTTCCTTCTTTGACTCTATTGGAGCCTAATTTTGGAAAACTCTTTATGACATGATCATTTCCTTTATAGTACTTGCAAAACAATTTTTGCCTTTTTGATTTCTTGTCATTTTTAACTTCCTTCTTTGACTATGCATCATTAGCAAATTTTTGCTTGCTAGTAGATGAGCTCCATTTTCCCTTGCCCTTTTGATTAGCTAAGAAAACATGATCTGCAACATGCGTGATCGATTTGTTGTGTCTAGGCTCATCCTCTTGCAAAAAAATAAAGGCTAACTCTTGGAATTTTAAGGCATTTGGATTCCCTTTCATCATCAACTAAAGACTAGAAACAAAACCTTCATATGAATTTGGAAGACCATTAAGAAGATTCTGCACCAGTGAACTATCAGTTAAGGCTTCATCAGTAGAAATCAAGTGCTCCTTCAAATCTTCTTTGATCATTTTCAAAAAATTGTACATGGAATTGATCTTTGATCCAAGTGTTTTTGGAGGTAACCAACATGAGCCTTGTTTCTTGCTTGGTATAAAGTGGTAAGTATATCCCAAGAATCCGTTGTTATTTTGCAAGAGTGAATGCCAGGAATAATGGCATGTTTGATAGACAAAGCTATCAATGCATGTGATTGAGCATATCTGCCATCCCAACAAAGTTTCTCTACAATAGGTGCAACAAGAACCATAGCATGAATAGGAATTCAAAGATCATCATCTTCAACACAATCTGGATAAGCTTCGATAATTATATTTGTAGGTGTAATAGGAGGTTTTTCAACACCTTGCACAATATTCCAAAGTCCTTTTGCAACCAATACATGATGCATCATATAGTCCCACAATGGGTAATTAGTACCATCCAATCTATCCTCAACAACCAACATACAAAATACATCCGTGCTTTCAGACATGGCTAGTGACTAAAATAGCTTGATGCAAAAAAATGATTGTATCTTGAAAAGTTGAATAAAACTACATTGTTGATCTCTACTACATGTGTATTAGCAGACTTCGGTGCTTGATCATTTCTACCATCCCAAGAAGGGTGCTTTGTAGTAGGTGCAATAGGAACCATAGCACAAATAAGAATTCAAAGATCATCATCTTCAATGCCATCTGCATCACCTTAGATAACTATATTTGCAAGTGTAATAGGCTATTTTCAACACCTTGCACAATATTCCATAGTTCTTTCACAACCAATACATGATGCAATCATATATGCCCATAATGGATAATTAGTACCATCCTATATCCTCAATAGCCAACATATGAAATACATCATTACTTTCAACCATGGTTAGTGAGTAAAATACCTTGATGTAGAAAAATGACTGTATCTCCAAAAGTTGAACAGAACTACCTTGTCAAGATCTATAGCAAACTTTGAGGCACTTGTATTGGGGAACTGAAACTTGTATATATAATTGGCAGAAAAGGACAAAATTGTCTGGGTACTATAAACGATGATGTCCTAGATAAAGGGACAACCTCCTTTGATACCAATTGTTGGAGTCTGAGATCTTTGAAAGCACACGAACAACACAAGGAAGAAGAAGAATCTTGAAGCACAACACAAAGTACTGAATGTATTACCAAGAGAATGTACAAAGATATGTGACCCATTAGGGTTATAGGCCTATATACAAGACAAGGGAAAAACCTCCTAAAGAGGGAAAAAAAAGTGCCCCCATGGTCCTAATTTGTTCACTCACATCATTACCAAAATATATCAATAGTTGCTCTACAATAGGTGTAGCAAGAACCGCATTACGAGCTAGAATTTGAATATTGTCATCTTCAAAACCATCTACATCACCTTCAACAATTGTATTTGTAGGTGTACTAGGTTATTTTTCAACACCCTACACAATATTCCACAATATTTTTGCGACCAATACATGATGCATCATAAATGCCCATAATGGGTAATTTGTGCCATCCAACTTATCCTCAACAACTAATATATGGAATACATCATTGCTTTCAGCCATGGCCACCGGGTAAAATACCATGATGCCAAAAAATAACTCTATCTCAAAAAGTTGAACAAAATTACCCTATCAAGTTCTGCTAGACTTATAGTAGAATTTGAGGCACATGCACTAGAGAACCGAAACCTGTATAAATGTTTGGCTCAAAAAGACAAAATTTCCTACACAAGAACTGTGAAAGTTCATTCGGAGGCTAAAATGAGCTCATACCAAATTTTCTGACACCACATAACGAATCTGTTTTGAACTCCTAATCACCTTGAGTATGTCACCAAATTTCATGTGATTATGTGACTATGACCAGAGGGGTGTCGACGATGCCCTAGATGATGCAATGACATGGTATGATACTAATCATTGGAGTTTGAGGTCTCTGAAAGCATGTGAATTGGACAAGGAAGAAGAAGAAGCTTGGGGCACAACACATAATGCAAAATGTATTACCAAGTGAATGTACAAAGATAAGTAACCCGTTAGGGTTATAGGCATATACACAAGTTGGGGGAACAACCTCCTAAAGAGGGAAAAAAGTGCCCCAGTGGTCCTAAGTGTGTTCACACACACACTAGTACCAAAATATATCAATAATTGATATTGTAGTTCAACTATATAAGGGGATCTGCGTCCAAACCTATACATAAGCACAAAAGGACTAGAACTTGTGATTGAATTTTTTAAAATATTATGAGAACATAATATTAAATAATGTCCTTAGTTTGCTGTTTTGAGAATTTCAAAGACAAACACATAATGTGTCTTTCAAATTTTGATTCATCTTTTTGTTTTGACAATTTATCTAAGGATTTTATGAAGTACGAATGAATAATTTCATTCATAATTAGAGAAGACTACCTTTGAAAAGTGACTTGTGGATTTTCTCTTTCTCCATGGAAAACTATATATATATATATATATATATATATATATATATATATATATATATATATATATATATATATATATATATATATATATATATATTTTTATAAAGGAAGTTCGGCAATAGCCTACTCTCCCGGACTTGAATTAAATTAAGAAACAAGGGTACAAAAGAAGGGGACTAGTGCCCACGGGACCCCCCAAGTCCCACAAAGCAGGGGAAGCTTGGTTGATACCTAGGTTGCATTACAAAGAAGGTTGATCACCCTCTCGTCGCCCTCATGCGGGACCCACTTGGGTTTGAGCTTGTTGTTGATCAAAAGGAGGACTTGATGGTGCCTGAAGGGGGGGGATTTCTTACTGTTGACAATCCTTTTGCCAAGGAGGAAAAGAGATTTTTCAATCGACCACTCCCTGGGAGGGTCGCCGAAGTTGAGAGCACACCGCTCCCGCCAAATTTTCCACAGTACTTCCCCTCTAATTGCGTTCCAGAGCGCCGCAGAGCATCCAATCGCTTCTCCCAAAAGGACTTGTTTCCAATTAAGCTGTTTCTGAACTCTGATATTCAGTCCAACCGTCTGCCAGATTCTGTAGGAGTTGGGGCAAGTGAGGAAGATGTGTGGGACATCTTCGATAGCACGGTGGCAGCGCTTGCACCACGGAGGGATCCCACAAATTTTGTTTGCCTTCTGGTTAGTCCAAATTCCTCGATGAAGAATTTGCCATAGGAGAACAGACTTCTTAATCTCTATAAGTGGGTGCCAGATACCCATGAATTTCATGTCCCACCGAAGCCGCGTCCAAGATAGGCACCACTTCTTGTTGAGGCTGATTTGGAGGTCGGTCGCTTCTTTGATGTTCGGGATTTTGAGTAGGCAATTTCCATTGTGCCATTTGAGACCACGCGCGTTCGGATCATCATGTCCCATGAGAAGGCGAGTTTTGTGACGATCCCAAGCGAGGCATCTGCTTTGCAAGGTGTTCCATTCTTCGTAGGAGATGTTTATGCGAGGGTCGATATCCTCGTAGCTGATCCAGCTGTTGGTGTCATGTTTCCAGAGGTGTTTCCATTTTTTGAATCCTTTGTTCCATAACTTCTTGGCATTTTGAATGTTCCATGACTCCACACTCCTGATGCCATGAATCGGAAACCAGATAGAATCGTTTTGTCTGATTCCGGCCGCCCACTTCCAGTCCTCACTAATTCTTGTGAAGCTTTTGACTTTATTCCATCCCTTCCAAAGAGAGCATACGAGGTTGGAGCCTTTCGGGAAGACAGGTATCGGGGAGAATAGCAGGGTCATGATGTCAAGGTTCTTCCAATTCGGGGACCCCATGAGAGCCAACTCATTTTTGTTTCTGAAGATCAGCTTGGCCCACGAGGCCTCCCTGTTGCACCAAGCTTTAATCATCCATTTGGCTGCCAGTTTGTTAGCCATACACCCAATGTCTAGGATGCCAAGCCCCCCGCTCTCTCTAGGGCTGGTGCAGATGGCCCATTTGATTTTAGGCACCCCCCTTCTGTTATGATCACCCGTCCAAAGAAAGTTTCTGCAGATGCTATTCAGTTTGGACAGGCCTTGCTCATTCGGTCTCCAGCAAGAAAGGAAATATATGGTAGACGAGAGGAGGAACGTGTTGATAACCATCGCCCGTCCAACGAGATTGATTTGCATGCCTCTCCAGTAATTGAGCTTGTTTTCAAGTTTGGCCAGCACCCAGTTCCATCGCTGCTCCATAGAGACGCCAAACCCCAGGGGGATTCCTAGCAGCCGAAAGATTTGGCCCTGCGGAATGATTTGGCAGCCATGCTCAATGAGAAGGCCAGGTTGATGTCCCACAATGGCCCTAAAGGCGGTCTTATTGTGGTTGATTTTGGATCCAGAGGCCTCACAAAAGGTATGAAGACACCTCCAGAAAGTCTCCAGGCTGGTATTATCATTGTGAACGAACGCGTTCATATCGTCGGCAAAAAGTCTCATGATGATTTGACTGTGGTCGTGGGGTAGCTGGAGGCCTTTGATATTGCCAGCCTCCACCTGATGAGCCACAAGTCTGCTCAGCCCCTCAGTGGCGATGGCAAAGAGAAGGGGGGCAAGGGGGCATCCTTGTCTAATAGATCTTTTAAGATGGATCACCTTCGAAAGTTTGCCGTTGACGTTAATTTGGGTCGTCGCGTTGCCGAGGAGGGTCGCGATCATCTTGGTGAATTTCTGACTACATCCGAGGTCTTGGAGCGACTGTAGAATATAGTCCCATTCTAGCCTATCGTAAGCTTTGTCAAAGTCGATCTTGAGGAAGACCACATCTTGATTAGACTCATTTGCAAATTGAATACCTTCCCAAATATCCATAATGGTTTCTAGGATGGACCTGCCTTTGATGAAACCTTTTTGGTCCTCACTAAGCCAAGATCTCACGTGGCACGTAAGTCTGTTGGCAATGACTTTGGCGACGATCTTGTATCCTGTTTGGAGCATCGTAATTGGCCGCCAGTTCTCGATTCTGTTTTTTTCCCCCTTCTTGTGAATCAGCTTGATAATTCCATTGTTTATACAAGAGGGAAGAGCACCAAACTTTAGCGCTTCTTGCCAAACCATCCGAAGAGGGGTGGCGACCACCAGCTTGAAGGATTTAAAAAACTCATTAGTGAGTCCGTCGGGTCCCGGGCTTTTACCGAAAGGGAGGGCATCAATGACCTCAATGATTTCTGATTCAGAGATCGGGGCATGAAGCAGAGATTGGAGGTTGGGTGGAATTCTCCGGGGGGAAACCCTAGAAATGGCAGCCATGCAGTCCCTTCTATGGTGGGAGAGGGGGTTCGAGGTTCCCAGGAGTCTCGTGAAGTGCCCTTCGATGATGCCAAAATTATCTTCTTCCGAGTTGCATACATTGCCATGTGGGTCAAGCAGTAGGGGAATCGTCTCTCTGTTGTGTTTCCTTTTAAGGATACTGCACATCTCTTTGGTGGGTTTGTCGGCTTTTCCAGCCCACCACTCCTTGAAGAAGATTTGCAAGTTTTTCCTTTGTATTTCTTCCTCGTATCTCAACGCTGCTCTGATTTTTCGGAGACCTTTCTGGGCTTGGTGTTTTCCTTTGTTCACTTCCTCCTCGAGTCGCCAGAGTCTGTGGTAAAGCGCTTCCCTACGAGCCCGCCGCACTGTCTCAAGCATCTTCTTAGTTCTGATCATGATCTTGCGAGACTTGTCGACCGCACTTCTCCAGCACTTGGCTGGGGCCAAGCCAGAGGCGAACGCCACCTTCCACACCTCGGCAATCTCTTGGTGGACGGATGGGAGAGAGAAGGTGGAAGCGTTAGCATGGAACCACGGAGCCTTGTGGGTCCTGTTGGAAGGTTGAAAAGTGATAACGATCGGGTAGTGGTCAGAGATGGTGAGGTCAGTACGTTGCGTGACGGAAGGGTGGCCCCACAGATGAGTAAAGCTCTGAGAGATGTAGCATCTATCAAGTCTAGCCTTCCTCAGATCCTCGCCCGCTTGGAGATTCGACCAGGAAAAGCCATTCGAGTCTTTGAATTCGACCAGATCCAAGTGGAGTTTGGTCATGTCCCACGTTTCTTTCTCCCGACTGTCGATGACCCTGCCCTTGCCCATCCATCTGTCCATAGGGTCCTCCACCATGTTGAAGTCTCCACATATAAGCACTTTGTGGGGAAGCGAGTCAAGAGAAGTCCAAGTGCTCAGCCTCTCCAAATCCCCGTTAGGGGCGTACAAAGAAACCATAGTAACACAGAGGGGAGCACCAAAAGAAACCGCAATCCAGCGGTGATTTACATCTTCGATGGAGTTCTCAAGCTTTTCAATCCAGGATTGTTTAACACCGATAGCCGTTCCACCTGACCCCCGCTGGTGCTTTGTAGGGATCCACACATGGGCCGAGGAAACCTGCCTGAGTCGCTTCAGCAGGTCCTCACCGTCAATTTTAATCTCTTGAATGCATATAATGTCTGGTTTTAAGCTAATGTCGCGGAGCCATTGACCAATGATGGCCGCTCTTGAGGGGTCGGTTAGCCCCCTAGCATTTAGCGAGGTGACAATCATTTTTGTATTGATCCCTCTTTGCGGGAGGGAGCCTTGTCTTTTCTTCTCTTGGCTTCATCTTTCTTTTTCGCTGGGATCTGATCCCGACTTAGAAATCGGTTCTTATGGGGGCTTTTCCAGGGTAACTCCAAGGGCTGTTTCCCTTTGCGGGATGCCCCCCGCTGGGGAGAATTGGGCCCTGTGCTCGGCATCGTTTCCGGGATCGTCGTTCCAATGATGGAACTTTCACTATCCATGTTGTCTTCATTATTAGTAGTGAAACCATCTTCTTTACTTGTAGTGTAGCCCTCCTGGGGGGTTTCTTTGTTGTCAGGGATCTCTAGGGCTGCGTCGTATTTGTCTACCACAAGTGGCTTCCCACCTGGGTAGTCGAGCTCGTTGATCTCCTCTCCAAGATTGCAATACAGATTGTTGTGTGGGGGGATTGGCAGGTTGTTCCTCTCACCGTTGGCCCTCGGACTCCTTTTCCTTCTTCTTCTAACTTCGGTAAAGCCATCGGCATCAGCTTGTGGATTGCGGAGGCCCTTGCCTTCCCCTTCCTTGGTCGAGTGGATCAAAACGTCAAAGTTGTCTTGAGCAGTTTTGGGAGCTTCTTGAAATCGCTTGTTTTTTTGCCTGAGAGGGCAGTCTTTAATCCTGTGACCTTGCTGGCCACAACGAAAGCACGCGTTGGGGAGGTTTTTGTAGGTGATATCCTGCTCCCAAACATCTCCTTCGCCCATGTCCACTTTGATCGTTGCAGGAAGCGGCGAGCTGAGGTCAGCCTCGACGCAGATTTGTGGGTGCCATCTAGCATTGAACGAGTGTCTTGCACCCTCATAGATGAGACCACCAATGTCTTCTCGTGAAGCCAACGGCTTGCCGATAGGGGAGACTATGTCCCACACGAAGTTGTACAAGAAGTATGGGAGGTTAGGGAGCTCAACCCAAAGAGGGTATCGAAGTGATTTCGATTTGTCGGGGGTAAAGTCTGGGGACCATCTGAATAAGCACAGGGTCGTCCGACCGAGCTGCCAGGTGCCAACGCTTAGGGCTTGGAACGCCATCTCTTCATTTTCAAAGACTAGTAGCATGTGGTTTGCTGGTAAGAACTGACATTTGCTGACAATTAGACCACGAGGGAACCACTCTTTTCGAAGCCATTGTCGCACGATTTCGAGCGGGGGCCTAGGGCCAAACACTTGGCCGACGAGGCAAACTTTCTTGAGTTCCTCCTGAGCAGACAGAACTGCAGGTCTACTGAGGGACACGATGGGGGAATCAACACTTTCGGATGCCCCAGGAGCGGCACATGACCCCCCCTCCAGCAGAGCGGCCAGAGTGCCGGTCTCCCCAGGGGGGGGGGCCCGATTACTTTTCACGAGGGAGGACGAAGCCACATCCATGGCCGAAGGAACTTGCACCACTTTTAATTTTCAATGCCTAGCGGCAAGACCCACCAACACCCCCGCCGATCACATCGCATGAAAAACGCATGAAAAACGAGAAGATCAAACTCTAACACTCTGAGAGGAGAGACGCCAGGGAAAGTCCAAAACCCCACGAGAGAAGCAAGCACCCCGCCCCCAAATTTTCCTATTACCCCTTTTTTTTTTTTTTTTTTTTTTTTACTTTTACTCCTTTTTTTTTTATTTTTTTTTATTTTTTTTATTTTTTCTTTTTTTTTTTTCTCTTTTTCTTGAACTTCTTCTAAAATTCCACTCAAACTTTCACACTTACACGGCCGCTCGCCAATCAAGTAGCCCACCAGGCGCAAAAAAAACCCCCTCAATCGGTAAAATGGAGCCCATCGATCTTTTACCCTTTTTATATTTTATTTTCCTATTTCTTATGGAAAATCGACGTTATACTTCTTTAGTGAGAGGGCGGCGCCAGCAGAAGTGAGCGCGCTTCCACATGCCTGGAGGACGATACACGGGGCTCAAGAACAGAAGCGAAAAGGCGGCGATGCTGATGTGGCACCGTCGCGCGGCGCGAGGCCCGACGGACTGGAGCGGGGAGCCGAAGCGGAAACGCACGGCGATGCCGAGGTGGCACCGATCTCCGGCGCCGGTACGGCCTTGGGAGACGAGCCCCACGCGGAAAAGACCTTCCTGGAGGCGAGACTCACGGACGGTGGGCGTGAGCCACACCGTCGCGATGGGCTTCTAGCCACACCGACGAGGGGATCCCGGGAGAAACGCGATGGCCCCGGAGCCACGCGCCGCGATGGCCGAGAGCAGGCGATGGTACGGTGCAGGCGATGGTACGGAGCACCGTCGCGATGATGCGTGCACAGACACCGAGGAAGCCCCGTCGCGGAAAGGACACAGCACACCGACGTGAAGAGGACGGCACCGGCGAGATACACAACAACAATGCAGTACCAAGCAGCCGAAGGACAGCTGAAGCTTCACTCAAATCTGCTAACTGACGTTGATAATCCTACCAATTGACAACGACGATGCTGAAGATGCTAAGAACATGGCGACGACAACGCAGGTGTCGATGTTGATGCTAAGAACATGACGACGACAACCGCTCCAATCTTTCCGGAACCGCGTGTTCGATTGTTATCCCAGTCACCACCGGATGATTAAATCTTTCAAACTGAACAGGAGACTACGCTTTGTCGAATTGTTTGACGCTGACGGAGACAACACACTGCACTGGTGTCGATGGCGACGACAGATCTGGAGCTTTTGTTGTAGCACAACTCACAACCATGGAAAACTATATTGTGAGGTAGATCATATAGTCCATAAATGTATTAAAAAAAACAACTTTACCAATTCCGATATCTTTTCTTTGTGTGAATTGAAGTCAACCTAACCGTTTTATTCAAATGATCAACTATAACCGAGACTGATTCATAGTTTTTTTTGGGTTTTAGGGAGGCCTGTTATAAAATCCATAGTAATGCAAAATGGAATTTGTAGAGGATGGAGTAGTCTACCAATTCTAAGTCTTTCTATTTTATGATACTTACGGAATTCTTGAACATAACTTTGAACATCTTTATGCACACGATGCCAATAAAGCCATTGCTTTAGTAACACATAATTTTTATTAAATCCAAGATGTCTTGCACTTGGAGCATTGTGATATTGAAAGAAAACTTTTCTACCGAGTTCTGTATTACTTGGAATACAAAACTTATGTTTATACAATAGATGATAATCTTTAATGCAGTAATGCTTGAATGAAGTATCCCAACATTGTACATCACTATTGGTTCGATTTGGACCACTTCCCAAGCTCTTTAATAGCTTGGTTCTGATTATGTCATTCTTGACTTAAAATGAAAATTAGGGTATTCAACATTGGGATGTGACTTAATGCATCATCCATTGCGTTGAATTTACATTTTCTATAACTAAGATTGAAATCAAGTTCTTAAAGAGAGTTAGCTCATCTAGGTTTTCTACCTCTTAAAGTGGTTTGATTGGAAAAAGACTTTATGCTTCTTTGATAAAAAACATTGGTTACTTTGGATCACTATAAGTAATGGTAACATTTTTTAAGGTCATGAAAAAATGTCAGTATTTCTCTTTCGGAGGTAGAATAGTTATGTTTAGCTCGATTCAAGTTTTTCTTTTCAAACGATATAAGTTGAATCAATATATGAAGTTGAAGCAACTTATATCTTTTCAAATGATATAAGTTGCATGGTTTTTGAGTATGAAGGGTTGATTGGGATCTATTATCTGTAGAACTTTGACCATGGTAACAACGTGCTTAAGCTATTCCATGCTTTGACTTTGTTTTGTATCCCAAGTTAGGAGTTTGGAATTTTCCTTTAGCTAATAAGTTAATGGTAGCAATCTTTGCATAATTTTGAACAAGATTATGATAGTGTCCTGCTAATCTAAAAACTTTGCAGCTCCTTCTTTGAATTGGGATGAGGGTACTCTTTTATGAATTGAAACTTCTTAGGATCAACTTTAATCTGGTTTTCATATATAGTATATCCAACATACATTATATATTTTTTAGAGAACTCAGGCTTCGATTTTTTTCCATACAAGTGATTACCATGTAATACTACAAATACCTTTTGAGGATGCATTATGTGTTGTTCTTAATTTTGACTATATACTAGGATGCCATGTAAGAAATCATTTACAAATTTTCCCAAGTATGGATGAAACATTATATTCATAAAAGTCATGGGGGATCCTAGGGCATTTATTAAGCTGAAAGATATAATAAAAAGCTTAAAAATCCCTTACTTTGTTTGAAAAACTATTTTTTGCACATATTTATATTTTATTCCTATGTGATGATATCATTGACAGAGATATAACTTTGAAAAGATAGATACTCCTCTTAGTTCATCAAATAAGTCATCAATGTAAAGCATAAAAAACTTGTTTTCGACTATCATATTGTTTCACTTTCTATAATCTATGCACATATGTATTCATTCATATTTCTTTTTGCTAAGAAGATTGGTTCCACCATGAAGATTGAATTGGTTTATTCTAGCCTTTTTGTAGGTATTATTCTAGCTATGTTTTAATCTTGAGTTGTTGGGATAGGGGGATTTTGTATTGGGGTAGACATACAGATTGGGCCCCCAAAAGTAAATTGATACCATGCTCAATATTTCTTTTGGGATGTGGCAAGTCAAGGGGGAGCTCCCAGGGGAATACATTCTTGAATTCGTGAAAAAAAATTCTAAATTTATTTAAAAAATACAATCAAGTAGGAGGCGAGACATAAGAAACTTGATTTGTATTAATTTGAGAAGCTACATCTAGTAGAAGCATACAAATTTTTGTTTCATACTCTTTTACACGTTTCTTAACTTCTAAACAAGAAATCAAAGAAGTACTTGGTACATGTTGTTCTTCGCAGATGATGTATAATCCTCCATTCTTATTGAGCTTAAAAATATTATCAAGATAAGTGCAAGTAAGTGATGGATCATTCTCTTCTAAAGAAGACATTGATACATTCCATGTTCACGATTTACAAATCGAAGATATCTATAAAACCTTGAGTTTTAGATCCGAGATTGGAAAACAGTATCCCAAGCTGGCTTATCCTACCCTTGAGTCATGGACATGACATACTGATGAGTTGATGGTTTTTTTAGCAACAGAAAACTCTTCACTAGGGCTTAATTGATAAAATTATGCATGATGACGTCATTAATCATGACTCTTGTTCTTTATCCAATAATAGTCTCATGTAATGTTAAAAGATGATGGGATCCAAGCTAAGTGGGATCTAACATCTTCTCAATCTAAATACATTTTTGGGGAACATCTTGATGTTACACTCTATTTGCTTGTACACCTCAATTTTACTTAAGTCAAGTGTTTGAATAAGGTGTATGAAAGCAAACAACATTGTAGTTGTTTTTCTCGCATTTCCATACTTTTTCCACTATTTATATGAGTCAATATTTTATGAAAATCTTTCATATTTTTTATTGAAACTAATCGTTTATGTCTCCTAAGGTATCTTTGGATACATTTCTTTGGATACATTTCTTTGCTTTCATTATCCATCTTGTCGTATTGTTTTATACAACAGATATTGTAATGAAGCACTTTTCCTGTTGTGCATATATTCTAGTTCAATTTCTTTTTCACATAAAATCATAAGCTTCTCATGTACAAAAAAGTTCTAATATGAGCACTTGTGCGCGAATATAACTAAGTGAGAGTAACTAGTAACCTTATCATGTGTTTGTGTGCAGAAGTATGTGTATGTATGGATATTTGTGTACAAGCCATTGTTATGTACATGTATACTTGTTACATTGTGTTATACATGTTCCATTGTGTCACTATATAAGTTCTTATTGATATCTTTGAATGTGTATTGCATGCACATTAGTATGTGTATGTTTGTTGAGTGTGTTTTATTGTCTACTTGTGCATAAGCACTGTTTTTTTTTAAAAATGGAGGTTCAGCCGAAGCCTACTCCCCCGGACTTTAACTTTGAAATTGCAACTGTACAAGTGAATGGGCATAGCACCCGCGGGACCCCCCATATCCCACAAAGCAGGGGTTAGACAAGGTTACAACTGAGAGACATGGTTACAACTGGGTTTAACTGGCCTAAGCCATAACATGTCCAGCCTGGGACTTGAACCTTGGACCTCCGCCTCAAGAGACCGAAGCTCAACCAACTGTCCTACAACATAAGCACTGTTTTTCATGTCTTTTATATATGTATTAATTGCAATAATAAGAGTATGTATGACTATTCATGTTTGTTTCTATGTATGTTAGTGTGTGATTTTTGTGTTTCATCAAGTAGAATTGAGGCAAGAGAAGAATATGCAAGAGGATTTTGCAAGAACTAAGGCAAAAGTCCAGGAGTTTGGAATTAATATATTCCATTAAAACAAGGATGATGGGAACAACTTCTTTTGCAATTAAAAAGGTTCTTTGTGTAACATGAATATAAGCCAAGATAGGCTTTAATGAAGCAAGTTTTTTAACATTTGTATCATAGCCATATGGCAACTCTCTAGTTCTTGATATGTAGAATATGAATGGGATGCAATAAGAATGAGGTATGAACTAGTTTTTGCTATTTCAAAGATTGTTCATGTTGAGGTGATTACTGGGAACTATATAATATAGCTATGGTTGATGGAAACATTCAAATAAAAAGATGAGTAAAATGAATTATCAAGCATGGTGGTTTCATATGTCTGTGACTCTTATAGGTTAGAATTTACATTGACTAATAAATGGGGCTGAATCCTAACTGGATTTGCAAGATCAAAATACAACACTACAGAATATTCGGCAATATCAAAGATGAAATGAGTATGATAAAAAGGAAATATATTTCTTATTGCAAAATATGGATTCAACTATGATCGGATACATATATAATTTGATAACAAGCAAGAAGATATGGGAAATGTAGAAACATCTATGCTAAAACTATAACAAAGGCTCGATGTATTTAACTAAAAAATGAGTGAAAAAATTTGCATAAGGATGGATATATGGAAATTCCTAATTGATTATGTTTTAAAAAGTAAATAAATTGTTGACGCCCTTGTGTCAATATCATATATAACAGGAGATGATAATCTTGTGGCATTTATTCTTGATGGCTCAAAAGAGAACAAGAAATGGAAAGGTTTTACATTTTGATGTTTGTGAGAAACGAATTGCCTAACTTTGAAGAAATAGTTTCTCTAATGGTAGATGAAGAGATTAATCTAAATCATGGACAATCTATGCAAAAGGGTTGTATAGGTCATGTGCTTTATGCATAAAAATACATGTAATCGAAGAGGTGGAAGAAGGGAAACCTTGAGAGATAGTGAAGGTGATTATGATGCGAGAATCTCATATATGAGTATGCATGGCACAAGAAGATATTCCAACCATGGAAGAGGAAGTGGTGCATAAATGAGGCGTTGAAATATGTTCTTCCATAAGCAAGAAATCGATTTCATTTGATCAAATAGTGGAAGTATTCATATTCATTTCCAATTTTAATTCATTTCCATATTCATTTCCAATTTTCCATATTCATTTCCATATTAATTTCATTTCTTTTCATTTAGAAGTATCATCCATTAATTTTAAAAGCTTAAGAAATCGTGCCTTGAGTCAAATTGATCCATAGGTGAGCTCACAAGCTATTTCTTTGCATGATCACATCTCATGATTTTAGTAGGGTATATACTTATATTTAACTGTTCAAGTTTTTCATCACTACCATTTGTAGACTCTAGTTAAGCTACAAGAGCTCCCTTGTTTTCAGATGACAACTTCTCATACAATGTTTACATTGCTAAGTGCAATCTATAGTCCCATAATTTCTTGGCAATGTCAACCACTCAACATTGCTCTTTGCATTTTTATTAAAGGCTTCACGAGCAAGATGTTCTATAGAGTCATACCATACATTTCCTTTTTCTCTCATCTTGCGAATATCATTTTGATTGAATTTATGTTGGCAATTTGATTGAGAATTTTGCTGCATTGAGTTTGATTGAGCAACTTGTTGTACTAATATGTCTTCTTGAGGGTTTTGTTACACTATATTTGGTTGAGATACTTGTATATTTTTTGCAGTAAATGAGTAGATTCCTTTAAGGCTTCACAAGAAACATGCCCTATAGAGTCATACCGTACATATCCTTTTGCTCTCATCTTGCGATTCTCATTTTGATTGGATTTTTGTTGGGAATTTGATTGAGGATTATGTTGCATTACTTTTGAATGCGGAACATTTTGTACTATGTTTTCTTGAGGGTCTGGTTGCACTATGTTTGGTTGAGATACTTTTATCTCTCTTGCACTCAATGTGAAAGATATGTTCTAACGTGATGCTACTTCCTTTGTCAGAGTGGTTCGCATTGCCATAAAATATTCAAAATGTTTGTTGAGGATTTATATGTATAACTCTACATGAGTCCTACAAGTTGAAGTGATATTAAATTCAAGTCCCCTTCTCTTGTACTTTTCTTTAATTAATTCAAGTCTGGGAGAGTAGGCTAATGCCGAACTTCCTTTATTTTAAAAAAAAAAGTTATATTAAATTCCCTTGATTCTCTCCTAGTTGTATCTCTCAATTGTGGATTAGGTGGTTCTTCATAAAGTACTGATTTCCTTTTCTTCATATGTGCTATGGGTTCCACTAATCTCCTAACTATCTGCCAATTGTCTATCTACCCATAGCTCTATAACAGTTCCTCTAATATTCTCTCGAACCCAACTCATATCTCTAGTCCTACGTTTTTAAGAACGTTCATGACTAGATGTGCTCCAAATGATGTCCTATCAACTTTTGGGAGTTGAGCGGACCATCTCATGACCTCATTGAGTAATTAGCTAATTGATCTATTTTGCTTTAGAGAGCTTTTCCACCTCATTAAACATTCCTTGTGGAGATAAATTTGGACAAGTTCCTATCTTTATGGTTTAAGAATGATTTTTTGATGGTTAGCATATGCTTTAGCTCTTCTCCAAGCTCTTCGAATCTAACCCTTACCACGTCTAAGCATATATTTTATAGCTTTAAAGAATATTTTTGCACCTTGGACTCCCTCATGCTATGTTCCTACCGAAGAAGTTGCTCTTGGAAAAAACCGATACATAACATTTTCTATGTCTTATGGAAGAGAGCGTGGACCTCCTATGCAAAAAAATCTACTATATGGAAATATCCTCCCAAATTATTTCTCCATTCCTTAACATTTTCATAAGTCATTTCCTCTAGAAATTTGTTACTTTTTGTCCCCTTTTTTTAATGGATGTTCAAATATATTCATGCCATGTCTAGCATGCAAATATTTGAAGAACTCTCCTATAATTTGTAGTATGTTTCCTATCGAGTGAGAGACAAAGTTTGATGGTAGACCGTAAAGTTGATATAGATCCTCTACATTAAGTCTAGTCCATTTGGGGATCTTCATTGAATTAAAATTTAGAATAAATATAGACATTGTGCTTGCGTTACCCACAAATACCTAATATGGCCCGTCTGAGTCTCAGAAAATTATATTATGAATGAAATCTACTAAGACGTTCTTCCATTTAAAATTCAGCATTTCTAAAAGGCGAAGAAGACTTCAATATTCAATGTTTCAACTTTATTAACCTAGCGTTTATTACATAAATGAACTTAATCTAGATATTCCTTATGGATAACAAACCAATATATTTCCCTTTTAATTAAATCTTATGTTTTGTTAACTCTTGGGTGTCTTTCAACTAGTGCATCATGAAACTCAATGTAGGACCTTTTGTATCATCTCCAAATCTCTTGGGATAGAAACCTTTATTTTCTATGAAAGATACTCATCGTGAACTTTAATTCTACTACTTGAGCCCTGTTTGAGCGTCCATGAACACTCCATGGTTAGTGGAAAGTTGTTTGTCTTGATACTCTTTCTCAATGGATTTCCATGTGTCCAAGTGCGGAAAATCACACCTTTCATCTTCCTCTAATGAACTAAAGTAGCTCGATGGTGATCTGAGTTAAACTTGAACCATTAATCATCGGCTTGTAGTTGAGCTATTAATCACAACATTAAAGTTTCCCCTCTTATACCTAAACTTATAATCAATCTCTTGAATACTTTTTCCCGATGGATATTAACCATTAATTCATGTTTGAGTAGCAATCTTCTATATAGTCAAAATATGATGATATTTTGAAATAGTACTTGGTCTTTATGTAATTTTCCTCCATGTAAAAAGGGGTTAATAAATAAATGGGTTTATAAGCTAAAATATAAGCTTGATGGAGCAATTGATAGGTATAAGGCTAGCCTTGTTGCCAAACTTTATGCTTAAGGGAGAAGCATTAATTTTGATGAGGTCTTTGCTCCACATGAAGAATGACTAGCGTTTATAGCATTTGTGCACTTGCATTTCATGATGGTTGGAATGTACATCAACTGGACATTAAAAATTGCATTTCTAAATGGTGCTTTACATAAAGACATGTATGTCTTTCAGCCTTGTGGTTTTGTGTAGAAAGAGCATGTAAAGAACATATCGAGGTGGAAGAAGGCTTTATATGGTTTGAAGCAAGCACCATGTGCTTGGTATGAGAAGATACATGCTCTCATAGATAAAGGAAACCATCCTAAATCTCAGATTCCATGTTACTTTCTATATTCCATAATTGGCTCAAGATTTGGAGAAATTAATCCTTCCACTGTGTCTCGAATGTGCCAAAACCCTAACATCGATTGTATTCTTGCTTGATTTTGATATCCAAAGGTCATGCTTCAAATTGATGATATCATTGATAACATCAAATTCATAACTGCCATTGATGAACCACCCTTGAAGTCCTATATAAGGATGGGTTGGCCACATACATACTTAGTCTTTCCAATACCAGTCTTGGGAGCTCAAGGAGTCATCATGACCAAGTAGGTACTCTCCAGGTTCCCATTTGCGTTCTAGTCTTGTCTAGTCTAGTCTTTTATACCTTGGACATTTTGTCTTTTTGTGGTGTAATCTTGTAGTATGAGATCTTTTTGAGTTATTTATTGTATTTAGTTCATCT
Organism: Ceratopteris richardii; assembly: GCA_020310875.1. Taxonomy (NCBI): domain Eukaryota; kingdom Viridiplantae; phylum Streptophyta; class Polypodiopsida; order Polypodiales; family Pteridaceae; genus Ceratopteris; species Ceratopteris richardii. The sequence continues at coordinate 135,136,202 of CM035429.1, read as the reverse complement.
CCTTGAAGGGATTTCGTATAATCCAAATATATTGCTTCATACCTATGGTCATAAGCGAACTTGGAGAAGCTTATAGGAGGTAGAAAAGTAAGTTGGGAAGTGAAGAAGTTTGGTCCAAACAACCACTAGAAGACCAACCTTTGAACTCATGGAGAGTCAAATAGAATTTATAGGCATGTGATTAGTGCAATAAAATACACTATGTACTTTGGATAATCAATGAGAAAGAGTTGATACGAAATAGATAGGTTTGCACATTGACTAGCTCAAAAAACTTGCTATATTTGGATGAAATGATCAACTTGAAATGCTCATAATAGCCAACATGATTACTTATGTAATAAGCAAGATGTGCTTCTGGAATGAACTTAACACTCAATAGAGGTACCCTCTATTTTTCAGGGCTGCGTATAGATAGACCCTGAGATAGTAAAAGTGCGATTTCACCAAGTCTACTGAACCAAATGCTTTGAAACATTGTACATATAAACGAGACACAGATACATTTCCAGGAAAGCCTAATTCATCCAATTTGGATCTCTGTATAGAGAGCATGAGATTCTCCACATGTGCTAGATACTTCTTGAAGCAATGGAACACTTCATTCTTACTCTTGATAAAGTATTTCATCTGCTATGATCAGCAACAAATGAGACATAATAGCTTGATCTTGTCAGTGAAGTTTCTTGACTTGGTCCCCACACATTATTGTGTACTAAGTCCAAAATGTTGTTGTGGATGCTGCCTTTGTGGTTGAATGGTTGTGTTTGTGCCTTCCCAATCTGACATGCATCACATTCATTGATCATGTGTTGCTTTGTTATTTTTGGCCATCCTAGAACACTTTGATCCAAGAATATATCTTTCAAGGTTCTTTCATTCACATGAGGTAGCCTCTTATGCCACTCTTCAAGCTCATTTATGGTTTGAGACCCAAAGTTGAATAGAGCTATGTTTTGGGTTTCCCCTAATTCAAAAGTAAAGAACCTACCATGCTTCTCACGTCTGGATATCTTCTTGAAGCCTTGACATGGATCTTCCACAAAAGTGCCATGTTGGATGAACATAACTTGCAAGACTTTCACAACTATTTGGCCTACACTTATTAGGTTTTTTGTAATAGTGAGAATATATAGTACTTTGCTCATAATGTTTCTCTTGTCATTGGAAGCCATGGCATTACTAATCGTCTCCAAACTATGCTTTGTGTCATGCGCTATTTGAAATTCATGTATATGCTTTGGACTTTCCAAATCTGATAAGAGAGCTATGTTGCTTGCAACATGACTTGAACATCCTGAATCTATGTAGAATAAATGATAATCCTCTTTACCTTCCTTACGACTTAGACTCATCAAAAGCAATGAGCCTTCATTTTGTTCATCTTCAAAATAATTGGTGTAGTCCCTTCTATTATGCCTCGATTGTTATTGTTGAAGTTGTGTCCACCTTTGCCTCTGATGCTGCCATATCCACCACTTCCACTTCCTTTCTGGGTCTTCCCATTGAACGAGCAATTTTGAGTGCTGTGGTTGGTCTTATCACAAGTGGCACAAGGTTGAACATTTGAGCCTTTTGTTTTGTCGTGCTTTGGTCCTTTCTTCTTCCCTTTCCACTTGATCTTGCCTACAAAGCTGGCTTGAAAAATCTTCTCTTCATCCTCTTCCTTCTTCTTGCCTTTCAACTTTTTATAAGTGATTGTAGATTCGTCTTCTGCATTAGTCCGTGTTTTTAGAATTTTTGGCACTCTAAAACTCCAAATTAAGTTTTGTGACCTTCTGTGAAGTTGAAGATCTCTATTTCAACTACGCATAGAACTTTAAAACGCATCAATCCAAGTTTTCTATCTCGAGTTATGGCCAAAATGCTGAGTAATTGTCAAGAGGTGCTGACCTGCACTTTCACCTCTTGTGACCTAAGGTTCCATTGAAGCTTCTTGCACACAAGCCTTCAGCAAGCTCTGATACCAATGAAGGGCTTTGGTGTGCAAAACAACAGGAGCAAGGAGGAGATGGAGGGAGAGAGAAGAGAAAAGAGACACACACATATGCATGGGAGCCTCAAAAATCACATAATGATCTCTCTTGAAGAAATGCTTTATAAATGATGTATATATATGAATATGGGGGTAAGGTCACATGACCCTTACATCCCTAAATAATGCAAAAGCAGGCAACATGAATCATAGAAGAAAGAGTGCTGCAATCCAACTATTTCGAAAACGTGGCACCCAGACACCTCATCACATCATCATAACTTCAGTGCCGGCCTTACTCTGTCATTCTTCTAGATTATAATGTAGAAATATAGAGAGTCACGAGGAAGATCCCTACCTTCGCAATCCAGTTTCAACCCGAGGACCTACCAATAGAGGCACAAAAAGGCAAATTCTATCAACCAACATGGTGGCAAAATCTCTTCGAAACTTACCCAAAAATGCTGGGTATGTGGAACCATGCACGTCTACATCTTATCTACAATCCATGCTATGGTCTAGCCCAGAGCGCATATCATGGAAAAACATTTAATGTTAAAGTATAGAATAATGCCTAGTGTAAGGAATGGCTTAATTATCCATACATTGTGCCACCATAGGGACCACCCTCCATTGCTTACATGATGGCCACCATCCACCACTAGATCCCTTGTTTGAAGCCAATCCGAGATATCATAGCACAAATGATGCTCAAAATTTTGGATATGATACAGATCTTGCTCAAAACTTTCCAAAATATAGAAGCACCACAAGTAGCTCTACTGGGTTTCACCAACGAAAACTACATCTTATTGTATGATGTGAGCACTACCCCAAGCATTAGAGTCACTTATGCTTGGCACACAGGTATCAAATACCTCCCCGCTTATTACAAACAAAACTTTGAAGATATGTTCACAATAGGATTCTAGGAATATCACTTGGAGGTGTTTGCACCAAAGCCAACACACCTGCTTTAGTTATTTGCATGTGACCAAGACATGTACTTGGAGTACTACACAACACCTCAACCCAATATCCCAAGTGCCATTGATTGGGATGCATTGCAGTTTGATCTGGACAAAGGGATTATGAATATGCGAACATGAATTGGCCACTGACGTCATCCAATACTATATTGACCACCCTCTAGCACAGAGGTCTGTCAGGGGCGACAAACACTAGAGAGGGGGAGTGTTGACAGTGTTGACCTACAAGCAATGAGGAGAGTAGTCAAGCACAAGAGAGTAGTCAAGCACAACCCGACTATAAGGCCTAATCATTTTTTTTTCATAAATTACTTCCAACCAATAGTGATTTTAATCATTACACCAACCTTGTAAATACCATTTTTGATAATTCCAACTCCATTTTGCGCAAGCCGAGGATTCATGTTTACAGACTTTTATTATTCAATGTACAATCTTACCTTTGGACACATACATTATTTCATATCCAGTTATTCTTCTTACTTATTTACACTTTTAATATTTACACGTGTATATATATAAGTTCTTTGGTTTTCATTTTTATTTATCTCTCTTTTCCATCTTTAATCTCTCAAGAAAGCTCCTCATTTTCTTCGTCTTCTTCTTCCTCTTCATCTATTACTGTCTCATAATCCTCATTCTCCCTTCATTTAAATATTTTAACATTTTTCCAAGCAATCAATTCCTTTAACTTGGTTCCATCCAGTTCCCTGAGCGAGTACGTACCATTGTCGAACACTTTACATATCACATAGGGACCAAACCATCTCTCTACTAATTTTCTTTGGGCTTCGTATTGCGCATCTAGTGAGCTATCATAGATGAGTACCCAATCTCCTTCATTCAATTTTTTAGGTCTTAACCTATGGGATTTGTCAAATGCAGTCTTATTTCTTTCTCTAGATGCTCTAAGCTTAACTGTAGCTTATTCTACCGGATTGCTTCCTTTCTCCAATTGAAGAATCCGTATTTCTAGAAGATCTTCTCTCGGCACCTCATCTTCCTAAGGTAGTGACGCATGTGTTGGTGCATTTTGCCCAAGCCTACATGCTTGATATGCTTGATATTATCCTCATTTGTAAGTCACATGAGTAGTCATGTGAACACCTCTTGTAAAAGAGTACATTTTATCTCTTGTAAATGGAAAAAGAAAAAAGTAAAAGGATGGCTTACCTCATCCATGATGTAAAAGCAAATTCATGGCTCCAACTACCAAAATCACGAATTTTTGAGCTGAGGGAATCTCTCCTAACTTTGGGGATCACTTTTAGGTGGAGCCATTCGAATTCGAATTCAAAACTCCCTCCAAGAATAGCTATAAAAGGAGCAAGAAGGAAGAGGCGATTAGCAAGCCTTGTACGTGACCACTTGATGTCATTTTGTAGAGATTGAAGAGCTTACTCCATAGCTCTATCATTCTACTCCCATTGTGCAAAGATTCATTGCCAATGTGGTTGTAATCATATGTGAATCTATACATTTATTATCATCTACCTCTCTGTTTTGTTCTCTGCTATACTCACTCAGAGCAGTAGCTTCAGAAGGTCATATCTCGAGTTTTACTGAACCTTTTTCAGTGTGTTAAAATGCGTTGGATAGCTCTCACTGTCTAGTTTCTACCTATAAATTTTCAAGATCATTGGATTTATACTTTTGGAGATATCTGCATTTTACTGCTTACTGGTCTATCTCTGCAGAGCCCCGAGAATTGTGGGAATGTTCCAGAACTTGATGAAACTTGTTCTCAGTTCTCAGTCCATCATTTGAAGTGTTTTAACTTGGAATAGGAAGCTTGCTAAGTCTATTTGCTATGCCCAAAAGGAATTTTTCTAATTCCTTCCAGGTTGAGAGCACGGTTCATTTTTTCCAGCAGGTGTATGTCCAAAAATAGCAAGTTTTGGGAGCTAGTCATTTCGCAACTTGTCGGTCTTGACTTAAACTTTTGGGATACATGTTCCAAAGTACTTGGCTGATATTTTGGTGGATTTAGGAAGCTCAAAGGGTCTACTAATCAACTCTGAAGTCTCAGTTGGCTGGTGTGAAGCTGGTTGTAGCGGCACCTACTCATCTTTGGATTGCATCCACCATCTCTCTTCACAGTGGTATCAGAGCATAGTCAAGCAACATGGGAGATGGATTTCCATCAACAATTGACAAATTGGATCGAAACAACTATCCGGCATGGTCTCTAAGGATGGAGGCTTACCTTCAAGGGAGGAATCTATATGGATTCATATCCGGAGATGAAGCAATGCCAACCATGAGGAACAAAGGGCAACCATCACATGAAGAAGTGGAAGGACTTTCGAATTGGTGTTCGAAGGATGCACTTGCAAGGTCCTATATTCTAAACTCAATCTCTGATTTTCTTTTACCTCATGTCAAGGGATGCAAGACATCAAGAGAAACCTGGAATGCACTTGCTTCTTTCTTCTCTTCCAACACTCGAGCAAGGAAGAACCAATTATGGATGGAGTTCACAACAATGAAGAAAAGCCCGAAGCAAAATGTGACTGATTATGTCACAAAGATGAAGGAGATTTCCGACCAACTTGGAAGCATTGGAGAGGTAATTGAAGAGGAGCAAATCATAAGACAAATCATGAATGGAATCAAAGCAGACGACAAGTGGGAGTCATTCACAACAGCCATGGATTTATACATGGATATGCATGTACCCGACCTCAACACACTCATGGGCCAACTCTTCACTCATGAAGCAAAGATTAGCAAAGGTGGTGAGTCCTCAAGAGGTAATCAAACTTCTGCCTTATATTCTGATAAAGCTAAGGTCAAGGACAAGTCAAAGAATAGGAAGAATGAAGATGAAGGAAGCTCTTTCCAAGCAAACTTTGCAGGTAGAGGAAGAGCTAGAGGAAGAGGCAGAGGTGGAAAGCAAGGCAGGGGGAGATTCCAATCATCTCAACCTTGCAACATATGTGGCTTATCTAACCATACTACTGAAGAATGTTTCAGGAATCCAAGGAACTCAAGAGGAAGAGGATTCAATAGAGGTGGCTATGGATCAAATAGAGGTAGGTACAATGGAGGTTACAACAACAACAACTACTACAACAACAATTACAACAACAACAACAACTATCAAAGTGGCCATAGAGGAAGAAGAGACTACAATAACTATGCAGAGGACCAAAGTCAAGAAGATTCATTATTGATTATGAATCTATCAGCGAAGAAGGGTAAGGATGCTGATCACATATTTTACATTGATTCTGGATGCTCGAACCATGTAGCAGGAAATGTGGCTTTACTTTCTGATTTGGAAGATCCTCATAACAAGCATGAAGTGCAGACAGGAGATGACACAAAGCACTCAGTGGAGAAGATAGGTAATGTGAAGACATCAGATGGGAATATGAACCTCTTAAGCAAAGTCTTGTATGTCCCTACAATTACCAAAAATTTAATAAGTGTTGGACAGATTGTTGAAAAAGGATTGCAGGTTAGATTCAATCGATTTGGAGCATATGTTGAAGACCCAAGGCAAGGCTTTCGAAGGATTGCCAAAGGAGAAAAGACAGGAAGGCTTTTCACTTTTGAAGTGGAAGATACAAAGAACATAGCTTTGTTTAGCTATGGATCTCAAACTCTAACAGAGTTGGAGATATGGCACAAAAGGCTTGCTCACATTGGTGAGAGGACACTCAAACAGATTTGCAGGGACCAAAGTGTACTTGGTTTGCCTAATATCACAAGGCAACACATGATTTATAAGTGTGAAGCTTGTCAACTCGGCAAGGCTCATAGACAACCTTTCAATAAGAAAGGATATATGTATCAAAATCCTTTGGATCTAGTGCACACGGATGTGTGGGGTCCAAGTAAGGAGCCATCTATATCAGGCTCAAGATATTATGTGTCTTTCATAGATGATTGTAGCAGGTGGACCATTCTGTTTTTCATGAAGCACAAGGATGAAGTGTTTAATTGCTTTAAGAAGTATATTGCTCTTGTTGAAAATCAAACAGGTAGGACTTTGAAAAGACTCAGATCAGATGGTGGAGGAGAATACTTCTCTTCTGAATTTGATGCCTTCTTGCATGAAAGAGGCATTAAAAGGGAAGTCACTACAAGGTATACACCCGAACTCAATGGTGTAGCAGAGAGGAGGAATAGAGCTATCGTCGAAGCTGCAAGGTCCATGCTCAACGAAAAGGGATTGCCGAACTACCTATGGGCAGAGGCTGTGTCGACAGCCACATATCTCATAAATAGACTTCCATCTAAGTCACTAGATGGAACCACTCCATATGAAGTGTGGAATGGAAGAAGACCTAGTCTAGAGCATTGTAAAATCTTTGGATGCTTAGCCTATGCTCACATTCCTTCTCAGGTAAGAGGGAAATTGGATCCCAAGGCAGAGAAGTGTGTATTCATTGGTTATGATCAAAACCAAAAAGGATATAGATTGTACAATCCAACCAATAAAGGATTTTCTGTGAGTAGAGATGTAATTTTTGATGAAAACAAATCATGGTTTGATGATGACAGGAAAGTGAAGCTGCCATATGACTTGGATGAAGATTTTCCATCACTTCAACCAAAGGAGCCAAAGCAGATTGAAGAAAGTGATTCGGAGATTGACCTAGAAGACTTGGAAAGACTAAAGCTATGGAAGAACAAAGGTAAAGCAAAGATGCAGGATGCTACATATGGACCCGAGAGCTCACATCAACCACTTAGAAGGTCTTCGAGGGAGAAGAAGAAACCAGAGAGGTTTGGTTATGATACTTCTTTGGTCACCAAGCACTCAATCTACATTGCAAAGGATTCAACCAATGAAGAACCTACCACATTCGAAGAAGCACAAAGCAAGAAAGCTTGGAGAGATGCAATGGATGAAGAAATGGAAGCCTTGAAGGAGAATGACACTTGGGAGCTTGTACCTAACAAGCCATCTATGAAGATAATCGGATCTCGATGGATATACAAAATCAAGAGGAATCCAGATGGAAGTATAAATAGACACAAAGCAAGGTTAGTTGCTAAAGGGTTTGCTCAAACCCATGGTATTGATTATGAGGAGACTTTCTCTCCTGTTGCAAAAATGCCTACAATTAGGGTTCTCATAAGTCTTGCTGCATCTAGAAATTGGAATTTTTATCAACTTGATGTAAAGAATGCTTTCTTGAATGGATGGATTTCTGAGGAAGTGTATATGGCACAACCTCCTGGATATGAGGATGCACATCATCCTAACTATGTATGCAAACTAAAGAAAGCTTTGTATGGATTGAAGCAAGCTCCAAGAGCTTGGAATTTCAGATTGGTTACTTATTTGCAGGACCAAGGATTCAAAGCTAGCAAGGCGGATACCTCTTTGTTCATAAAGAGGAATGGATCTGAAGTGATCTATTTATGTGTGTATGTTGATGATATTATTATCACAGGCAATGATCTTGAAGGAATCAAACAGGTAAAGAGTCAAATGAAGGAGGAGTTCAAAATAAGTGACCTCGGACCACTCACTTATTTTCTTGGATTGGAGTTGATCTACACAGATTCAGGTATATACATCACACAAAGGAAGTATGTCCATGACATGCTCGTCAAGTTCAAGATGGAAAATACCAAGTGTGCAGGTACACCTATGGAGCAAAATCATAAGCTTAGTGCTTATGAAGGAGAGCCAATTGAAGACATCACAAGCTATCAAAGCTTGGTTGGAAGTTTGAACTATGCAACACTCACAAGGGTGGATATATGCTATAGTGTTAGCATATTGAGTCAGTTTATGCATAAGCCGAGAAGACCACATATGGAAGCGGCCAAGCGAGTCCTCAAGTACCTAAAGGGGACCATGAATGAAGGTTTGTTCTATTCATATACTTCAGATATTGAGCTAAAGGTCTACTCAGATGCAGATTGGGCCGGATCTAAAGATAGAAGAAGCACATCAGGGTATATATCATTTGCAGGTTCAAAAATCATTTCTTGGTCATCGAAGAAGCAACCAACCATGGCATTATCTTCTACTGAAGCTGAATATAGAGGTTTGGCTAATGCAACTCAAGAAATCATGTGGTTAAAATCTTTGTACACAGATCTTGGACTTCATTCTTCAACACCTCACATTTTTGGTGACAACACAAGCTCACTACATCTAGCAGCTAATCCGGTATACCATGCTAGAACCAAGCATATTGAAGTCCACTACCATTATGTAAGGGAGAAGCTAATGAGCAAGGATATTCAACTATCCTACGTCTCTACAGATATGCAATGTGCAGACATGTTGACGAAAGCTCTTGATGGTACGAAATTAAGTAGATTCAAGTTGATGATTGGTTTGCAGGAAATCAAGGACAATTGAAGACTTATTTGGAGGCCAAGCATGTTAGGCTTGAGGGGGAGCTGTTGGTGCATTTTGCCCAAGCCTACATGCTTGATATGCTTGATATTATCCTCATTTGTAAGTCACATGAGTAGTCATGTGAACACCTCTTGTAAAAGAGTACATTTTATCTCTTGTAAATGGAAAAAGAAAAAAGTAAAAGGATGGCTTACCTCATCCATGATGTAAAAGCAAATTCGTGGCTCCAACTACCAAAATCACGAATTTTTGAGCTGAGGGAATCTCTCCTAACTTTGGGGATCACTTTTAGGTGGAGCCATTCGAATTCGAATTCAAAACTCCCTCCAAGAATAGCTATAAAAGGAGCAAGAAGGAAGAGGCGATTAGCAAGCCTTGTACGTGACCACTTGATGTCATTTTGTAGAGATTGAAGAGCTTACTCCATAGCTCTATCATTCTACTCCCATTGTGCAAAGATTCATTGCCAATGTGGTTGTAATCATATGTGAATCTATACATTTATTATCATCTACCTCTCTGTTTTGTTCTCTGCTATACTCACTCAGAGCAGTAACTTCAGAAGGTCATATCTCGAGTTTTACTGAGCCTTTTTCAGTGTGTTAAAGTGCGTTGGATAGCTCTCACTGTCTAGTTTCTACCTATAAATTTTCAAGGTCATTGGATTTATACTTTTGGAGATATCTGCATTTTACTGCTTACTGGTCTATCTCTGCAGAGCCCCGAGAATTGTGGGAATGTTCCAGAACTTGATGAAACTTGTTCTCAGTGCTCAGTCCATCATTTGAAGTGTTTTAACTTGGAATAGGAAGCTTGCTAAGTCTATTTGCTATGCCCAAAAGGAATTTTTCTAATTCCTTCCAGGTTGAGAGCACTGTTCATTTTTTCCAGCAGGTGTATGTCCAAAAATAGCAAGTTTTGGGAGCTAGTCATTTCGCAACTTGTCGGTCTTGACTTAAACTTTTGGGATACATGTTCCAAAGTACTTGGCTGATATTTTGGTGGATTTAGGAAGCTCAAAGGGTCTACTAATCAACTCTGAAGTCTCAGTTGGCTAGTGTGAAGCTGGTTGTAGCGGCACCTACTCATCTTTGGATTGCATCCACCATCTCTCTTCACAGCATGTGACTTTGTCAGTAATATAGGTTTTTGACAATACATTTGTTCTGCTAGCATGCATAATATTGTAGTCCTAGTGCACGCCATCCTGCCTACCCATAAGGCAAAGGGAAGGTATTTTGGCCAATTCTTTATTTTTTCCTCACAAGCCTTAGCCAAATCTTTAATAATCGAAGGATGTCTGCACTCAATTTTCCTGTTGGCCTCAAGATTGTAAGCAGTGGTGAGCGATAGTCAAATTCCATATTTTTCAAAGAAATCTTTGGCTTCTTGAGCATTGAGCTCACCTCTGTCAGGGACTATTTTCTCAACATAGCCAGATCTACTAAACACATCTTCTAATAGAAACCTACAAACATTCCTTGTAGTTTTTTTCCTCAGAGCTCTTCCTTCAACATGATTTGTTAGGCCATCTCTTGCCAGCACAATATCTCGCATCTAGTGCAACCCTAATGGCATTGTAACCACATGAACAACCCACTTATAGTGGATGTTTAAAGGATATGTCGGATGCTAATCATCTCTATGTTTTACGTTCGAGAACACGTGGCAAGTCTTACAAGTGGCTACATATTTCTGGACATCTACATACATCCGAGGCCACCAATATCTCTTCTTTATCTTTTCATAAGCCCTTGAAAGACTTTATGTCCGGCCCATAGTGAACTATGCATTTCACACATAATCTTGTCTCTCGCTTCATTGTGACCCACAACTCTCCGAGGTATCTTATTTATTCCAATCTTTTGTTTCCAAAGTAATCTAATTTTTAGAAAATAATTGTTTGACTTTCTTCGAATGGTGTGGAACTTTTCTTTGCTCCAACTAGGATCAGGAGACTTAATGCTTAAGTATCTTCCAATTTTCTTCCACTCATTTTCATATTCATCTTCATTGAATCTTTTCGTTACTCCTACCTAAACTTCATAAATTTTCTCTTCTTTTCTCCAATTTCCTTTCTTGCTTCCTAAGATCTTTTGAGTTCCTTCTCTTGAAGACTCAATACTAGCCTTAGGCTTCTCAATTTGATGAGTAGGTTCTTTTCTATTCAATCCTCTAGATGCTTCGTCTAAGCTTGAAGTATGTACATGCGAAGCATAAAAATCCAAACCTATCTCTTCATCATTAGAGATCATTGATTCCTCATTTTCATATATAGCTCACGATAGCATGTCAACGACCACATTATTCCTTCCTGCTATGTGAACAAACTCGGGGTTTAGTGACTTGATATATGCTATCCATCTTAAGATGGCAATGTCTGCAGTGGAACAGTTCACGATCATTCCCAATAATGGTAAGCAGTTTGTTTCCACCACTATGTTTGCCCCAATTAAATATTCTTTATCATTCTTTAATGCAATCACTATTCCTCTGGACTCTTGCTTAATTTGAGGGTAACCTCTCTGGTGAACATTTAGTACTTTAGCTCCAAATCGAATCGCATATCTTTTTCCCTCATCATCTTCTTGGCCAATCGCCCAACCTATACCCATCGGACTCATATCTATGGTAATGTAGATTTGTTTATTGTCACTATAATTGGTTTTTCTAAGCAACAAAGCTTCTGCAAGTGCCTTCTTTAATTTCCTCACAGCTTGCATATGGACATCTTTCCATTGAAATCTTTGCCCTTTTCATAGCAATTGATAGAGTGAGTCTGCAACATGGGCAAACTGAGGAATCCACACAACGTAGAACACACATGCCCGAGCACCTTTCAACTCTTATACTTGTGCTTGCACAACTTGAATATGTGTCTCTTCATCCATCCTCTCAGCTTCTTGCATGTCGGTAACTGGCTGCTGTTTTCTCCTTAAAAGTTCCGTTATTACTTCTAGAAATTCCCGTTTAGCTATTCCTAGAAACTTACACTTATGAGTCAAGATCATATCATTTAGTCACAGAGAAATGAAAATAACATATTTCAAGCATCCATATGCAATATGATCTACGAGCAAGAAGATTTTTCACCAATATCAAATGTGTTGATGGCTCTCATCTTGGACGATTTAGTTGCAAGTTATTTTTTTCCTTCCAATAATTCTTTTCTTCTTACCATTGCAAACTCTAGGGTTAGCACAAGAAGTTATCTGATTTTATTTATACATACCTTTTAAGTAGTTTAAAATTGATGTTTCATGCTTGATTATTAGCTTCGCTTCGAATCACAACCATAACGCCCAATTTTCATGCTTAATATTTTTAGCCATAACTAGGAACTCTTTGAAGTACATAAACACTTTGGGATTTTATTGCAATGCATACATCCATGCATGCCTGGAGAAGTCCTCAATAAAAGTCAAAAAGTAGAGGTAGTTTTGAAAAGAAGATGTCTATAATGGACCATAGCAATCACTATGAACAAACTACAATTTATGAGCAGCTTCAGTTGAAGGATCTTTTGGGAAGGAGGAATGCTGGATTTTTCCCAAAATACAACCTTCATAGAAATATTTACAAGGTGCCTCAATTTTGGGTAGAGAGGAAAACATTTTCGATCATGTATGTCAAAGCCTTGCATCTAAGATATCTTGAGAATCTTGAATTGCACATGTTGAATCATTGATAGATTTTGCATAGTCTATGAGATTATACAAACCCTGAGATAAAATGCTAGAAGCAATATCAACATTCCCATTTGAGAGATCATGAATTGTACATCTGTCATCAATAAATTTGACAACCAATTCAACGTTCACTAATGATGAAATTGACAATAGATTTTTCTTAGCATCTCACAATATGAAAGAACAACCATCAATGGTAGTCAAGATGATCTTACCAAGTCCTGTTACAAGACAAGTGGATTTTTTAGAACATGTGATAATATTCCCTGTAGGACCAAGCTCAAGTGACCTGAAGAAACTATGTTACAAGGTAATATGTTTGGTTGACCCACTATCAAAGTACCAAACATTTGAGTCCACTATAGACATACATTGCTCATGAGAAGATGGTTCATAACTGCTAAGAGTATTAAATGTCCATTCTTTATTCTGAACAGGATTAACAAACTCTTTTTAAGGTGTAGAGACCTCTACAACAACCCATCTAGCCTCTTTCTTCTTTGTCTCCTTTTTGGTCAATTTGAGAAAACTTTGTATAACAAGATCATTCACCTTATAGTATTTTCAAAACTGTTTTAGGTTTTCTTTTTTTCTTCTCATCTTTGTCTTCCTTTCTTGACTGTGCAACATTAGTAGATTTGTGCTTACTAGTAGATGAGCTTCATTTACATTTTGCCTTATGACTAGCTAAGAAAGCTTGATCTACAAGATGCATCATTGAGTTTTTCTACTTGGACTCATCATCTTCCAACAAAATAAATGCTAACCCCTCACATGTCAAGGCATGTGGATTTCCTTTTATCTTCAATAAAACAGTAGAAGAAAAACTCTCATATGAATCTCAAAGATGGTTAAGAATATTCTACACAAGTGAGCTATTTAGCAAGACTTCATTAGTAGAAATTAATAGCTCCTTTAAATCTTTGATCCTTTAAGTTTTAAATGACACTTGAGAATATCCCATTCCGTTCTCTTGTCCCCATTGAGGTATGAACCTTTACCTCACCATCAGTCTCACATATCCTATAGAATATTGAAGTTCTCAATAAGAATCCATGGAGAAGTGATCCCCCTACATGAACTCTAACACATCTGCAACAAAGTCTCCACCTAGCCATCTAAGAAATGAATGTTAGATCTCTTCCCAACCTAGCCTTGTATATAGCTATTCACGACTCAATGTCCCTGAATATAAACCATCCTTTTAAAAGAGCAACTTTACTTGAGAGCCATAGTCTAGAAATGTGGCTTTAATTGAGAATCACTCTTTTCACAATTGATCCAGGCCACCCTTTTGTGTATTGATTCTCTACCATCCGTTATCATGCAAAGGGCCATTAAGGAAGAATGGACCACAATGCTTAGAATCATAGAGCTCTTGGTCAAAACCTTGCTGTTTGGAAGACTTTAATCGAATACCTCCTCCTTGCCCCCATTAAGAATTATGCACTAAGCTAGGTGGATCCCTTGTCTTAGAGAGCATATGAACCTTTGCTTAGTTTTAGTCTCGATATCTTTGGCCAAACACACTAGAGAAAAAACAATGTTTGAATTCAAATTTATTTGAGCCATTGAGACACTAAGATCGTAACATTTATTTATAACATTATTTGACCCTTGGAAAGATTTTGGTCCTCGAAAATACAACTATATATATCTCTGTGGGCGTTCTCCGAGCCTCAAGTTCTAACCTAGAAGAACTTGTTTTATTTTAATAATTGATTCATTTGGTATTAACTTGAAACTCCAAAGAAGGAAATCTTTGCTTGATTGTAAAAACGTTTTCCTAAGTTGATTTTTCCTCAGTTCCATCCTTCCATTTTACTAAGAACTCTTTGTATAATTGACTTCTTGTATGTTTTTCTCTAGTGCTAAGTATCCTTCCAGGTTCATGAGGAATTGTTTCACTTACTAGAAGTGGAAGTATTATCTATTATCTAACTATATTATCTACATCTATGATGTTGGAACATCAAGCTTACACTGTGCTTGAGGTGGATTTGATCTACATCAAAGGCTATCGCATCGAAAGAATATCCGTTGGAGAGTTCTTTTTCTTATGCTCACTTATTGTATCTTTTAAGAAAGATTTTTCATAGATCTTTTAGCATTTTAAAAGCCTTGAGCTTTACACATGTAAAAGTAGAAAGATAGAGCCTAAATCCCACGAATTTGTGGTGGTTGAGTTGCATTCAATCAAGCAATCAATCACCTAAAAGTAGATCAAACTAGATCTTCACTTTTCTTACATTTGTAGGAAAGTGAATTGATTCTCTCCAACAACCATTCCCACCTTCATTTGAATTCAAACTCCACTTGTAGAAGTCGTGGAATACTCCTAGAGTCTATATAAAGACTTGAAATCACTTGTACAATACATGGAGCCAATATACATACACTTGTGACCATCATTGTCTTGCTCCTTCAATTTTCTACATCATCTTCTTCATCAACAGTAATCTTGCAGAGGCTGCTGCTCTCTATCCAGAGCCTCAAATTGAGTGCAAGATGGCTCAATGGAAAGGTATTAGTGTCTAGTTTATGGCTACACATGTTCATAGCATTTGATTTAGTAGATTTAGAGAAATTGTAGTTTTGTAGTCTCGGGGTCAATCTCTATGTATTCCTGAAAAATAGGAAGTACCACCATTGAGTGTTTGATTCATTCCTATAGAATGTTTTGCTTATTCCTTATAATTTTGTGAATTCTATACACGCAACCCTATGTGTATCACTCCCATAAAAGGATGCTTTCTAATTGTAATCATGATGGTCGCTATGGGCATTTGAAGTTCATTATCTCTCCATAGATAGTAAGTTTTTTGAGTTGGTCGACACACAAACCTATCTGTTTTGTATCAACTCATTCTCCTTGATGCTCCAAAGTACATAGTGCATTTCTTTGCACTTATCGAATGCCTCTAAGGTCTATTTGAATCTCCATAAGCTCAAGGGCTTGTCTTGTGCCAATTGGCTAGACCAAGCTTCGTCGCTTCGAAATGCACTTTTCTACCTTCTACAACCTTCTCCAAGTTCTTTCAGTGGTATAAGAGCTAGATCAAGATGGGTGACGGCTTTCCCTCAATGATGGAGAAGCTTGATCGACACAACTACGCGACTTGGCAAATCAGAATGGAGGCCTATTTGCAAGGTAGAAATCTTTATGGAATTGTAGGAGGTGATGAAGCTATGCCTATTCCAAGATCCAAAGGAGGACCTACACAAGAGGAGACAGATAAGCCTACATACTAAACTCTATCTCTGACTTTCTATTACCACATATTAGAGGATGCAAGACATCTCAAGAGACTTGGGATTCCCTCGAGATTTTCTTTTCTGCTAGTACCAAAGCAAGAAAGAATCATCTTTGGAACGAGTTCAACCAAATGAAGAAGACACCTAAAAAAACCATCAGAGATTTTGTTACCAAGGTCAAAGAGGTTGCAGATCAGTTAGCATCCATTGGAGAGATGATTGAAGAAGAGGCTATCATGAGGCAAATTCTCAACGTTATTCAAAGTGATAAGCAATGGCAATCATTCACGATGGCTTATGATCTCATCATGCATGTGCAAAGTCTAGACTTCAACATCTTTCTCATACAACTCTTCAATCAAGAAGCCAACAATAACACAAAGGAAGGTAGCTTCTATCATGGTAATGCAACTAGTATTCTATATGCAAATAAGAAGTATAGAAGCAGAAAGGCAAGAGGAAGGAAGAAGATGAAGAAGAGACTTCCTAAGCCAACTTCGCAAGCAAAAGCAAGTTGAAAGGGAAGAAGAAAGGACCAAAGCAAGACAAAGCCAAAGACAGAATGTTCAACCTTGTGCCATATGCAATAAGACCAACCACACCACTCAAAATTGCTGGTTCAATGGGAAGACCCATAAAGGAAGTGGAAGAGGTTGATATGGCAGCAATAGAGGCAGAGGTGGACACAACTCCAAAAATAACAATAGAGGCTATAATAGAAGGGACTAAAACAATTATTTAGAAGATCAACCACATGAAGACTCCTTGCTTCTCATGAATGTAAGCCATAAATAAGGTAAAGAAGATGATCATTTGTTCTACATAGATTCAGGATGTTCGAATCATGTTATAGGCAACATTTCTCTTCTATCTAATTTGGAAAGTCCAAAGCATAGACATAAGTGCAAACAAGGGATGACACAAAGCACAATGTGGAGAAGATTGGTCATGTCAAATCTCCCAATAGTAGGACAAACATTCTGAGTAAGGTTCTCTATATACCCACTATCACTAAAATCCTAATAAGTGTAGGCCCAATAGTTGAAAAAGGCTTGGAAGTTAGGTTCACCCAACATGGAGCTTTTGTGGAAGATCCATGTCAAGGCTTCAAGAGGATAGCTAGAGGTGAAAAGCATGGTAGGCTCTTTACTTTTGAAGTAGGAGAAACCAAGAACATAGCTCTATTCAACTTTGGGTCTCAAAACCTAAGTGAGCTTGAAGTGTGGCATAAGAGACTTGCTCATGTGGATGAAAGAACCTTGAAGGATATATGCAGCGATCAAAGTGTTCTAGGATTGCCGAACATATCAAAGCAACACATGATCAACAGGTGTGATGCATGTCAGATTGGGAAGGCACAAAGACAACCATTCAACCACAAAGGCTACATCCACAACAAGTTATTGGACTTAGTACATACAGATGTATGTGGACCAAGTCAAGAACCTTTATTGGCAGGATCAACGTATTATGTCTCATTTATTGATGACCATAGTAGATGGACTATTCTATACTTTATCAAGAGTAAGAATGAAGTGTTTGATTGCTTCAAAAATTATCTCACACATGTGGAGAATCATATAGGTAGATCACTCAAGAAGCTCAGATCTGATGGAGGGGGAGAATACTTCTCCAACGAGTTTGATGATTTCTTGTAGGACAAAGGTATCAGAAGGGAAGTGACTACCAGGTACTCTCCTCAACTAAATGGAATTGTAGAGAGGAGAAACAAGAAATTGGTTGGATCAACCCGAACAACGCTTGAAGAGAAGAAGTTGCCACATTATCTATGGGCAGAAGCTATTTCAATTGCTATGTACCTTGTCAATAGACTACCATCCAAATCACTTCAAGGTATGAGTCCTTATGAAGCATAGCATGGAAGAAAACCTAGTCTTGGACATTGCAACATGTTTGGTTGTTTAGCTTATGTTCATGTACCATCAAAAATAAGAGGTAATCTAGATGAAAGGGCAACAAAGGCAGTGTTTATTTGATATGATTCAACTCAGATGGGTTATAGGTTCTATAATCCTTCAACCAAGCAATTCACTAAAAGTAGAGATGTGTTTAAAGAACACATATCTTGGTATGATGAAGAAAAACAAAAGGTAACTCTACCATATGATCTTGATTCTGATTCTCATCAATTAGGAGGCATGATACGCAGGTCTAGGATCCAAGAAGTGATATAGACGATGACCAAGATGAAAGAGAAAAGGATTACAAGCTATGGAAGTCAAGAGGTAAAGCAAAGATGCAAGAGGTTGGAGAATGCTCCAAACAAGCACCTAGAAAATGAGCAAGAGAGAAGAAACAACCAGAAAGGTATGGATATGATTCCACATTTGTTACGAAGCATTCAATCTACTTGGCAAAAGACTCTATTTCATAGGAACCCTCAACATATGAAGAGACAAAGGGAAACCCTAATTGGGAAAAGGCCATGAAAGAAGAAATAGATGTATTGAAGGAGATGGACACTTGGGATTTGGTTCCAATGTCGCCGAATGAAAAGGTAATTGATTGTAGATGGGTATATAAAGTTAAAAGAAATTCAGATGGATCATTTTGCACGTACAAGGCAAGATTAGTTGCCAAAGGATGCTCTCAAACGCGTGGTATAGACTATGAGGAAACATTCTCAACACTTGCAAAGATGACTACAATCAGGACATTGATAAGTGTAGCTGCTGCAAGGAATTGGAGACTCCTCCAACTTGATGTGAAAAATGCATTCTTAAATGGTTGGATAAGTGAAGAGGTATACATGTCACAACCACAAGGTTTTGAAAACCCTAATCATCCATCTTATGTTTGCACACCTCAGAAAGCATTGTATGGACTGAAACAAGCTCCTAGAGCTTGGAATTACAGGGTGGTTGCATACCTTCAAGATCAAGGGTTCATACCAAGCAACTCATATCCTTCTCTATTCATCAAAAGGGATCATGATGAGGTTATCTATCTATGTGCATATGTAGATGATATTATTGTGAGAGGTGATGATTTAAATGGCATTCAAAGGATCAAGAGACACATGCAAGAGGAGTTCAAAATCAATGACCTAGGTGAGCTCACATATTTCCTAGGTATGCAGGTGATATACACAAATGAAGGAATGTATTTGACTCAGAGAAGATACATTCAAGATCTACTTCTCAAGTTCAAAATCGAGAACACTAAACCTATAGGTACACCTTTGGAGATGAATCATAAACATAGTGTTTATGAAGGTGAGCAAAATGAAGACATTAACGAGTATCAAAGCTTTGTAGGTAGCTTGATATATTCTACTCATACAAGGGTAAACATCTCATATAGTGTGGGAGTGCTTAGTCAATTCATGCATTCACCGAGAAGATCACACATGCATGCAGCTAAGAGAGTACTTAAGTATCTCAAAGGTACAATCAACGAAGGTATATTCTATCCTGACTCTTCAGACTTGGATATGAAAATCTATTCAGATGCAAATTGGGTAGGAGCTAAGGATGATAAAAGAAGTACTTCTGGTTACTTAGCATTTACAAGTTCAAAGCTAGTGTCATGGAGTTTCAAGAAGCAACCAACAGTTGCTTTATCCTCGATAGAAGCAGAGTAGAGAGGCTTGACCATAGCAACTCAAGAGGCAATATGGTTAAAGGCATTGTATACAGATTTGGGACTTGTGAGTTCCAAACCTCACATATATGGAGATAATGTAAGTTCCATGCATCTAGCGGCAAACCCTATTTTCCATGCAAGAACCAAACACGTAGAGGTGCATTACCACTTGATCGGGGAGAAGCTCATGGCAAAGGAGATTGACAATTCTTTTGTTCCTACTGAAAAGAAAGTAGCAGATATGATGACGAAGGCACTTGATGGAATAAAGCTTTGTAGATTCAAAGCTATTGGAGGTATTCAACCTATCATAGAATGAAGACTCAAGCATACTTTAGCTTGAGGGGGAGCTGTTGGAACATCAAGCTTACACTATGCTTGAGGTGGATTTGATCTACATTAAAGGCTATTGCATCGAAAGAATATCTGTTGGAGAGTTCTTTTTTCTTACGCTCACTTATTGTATTTTTTAAAAACGATTTTTCATGGATCTTTTACCATTGTAAAAGCCTTGAGCTTTACACATGTAAAAGTAGAAAGATAGAGCTTAAATCGCACAAATTTTTGGTGGTTGAGTTGCATTCAATCAAGCAATCAATCACCTAAAAGTAGATCAAACTGGATCTTCACTTTTCCTAGATTGTAGGAAAGTGAATTGATTCCCTCCAAGAATCATTCCCACCTTCATTTGAATTCAAATTCCACTTGTAGAAGTCGTTGAACACTCCTAGAGTCTATATAAAGACTTGAAATCACTTGTACAATACATGGAACCAATATACATACACTTGTGACCATCATTGTCTTGCTCCTTCAATTTTTTGCATCATCTTCTTCGCCAACAATAATCTTGCAGAGGTTGTTGCACTCTCCCAAGGCTTCACATTGAGTGCAAGATGGATCATTGAAAAGATATTAGTGTCTAGTTTATGCGTATAAATGTTCATAGCATTTGGTTTAGTAGATTTGGAGAAAATGTAGTTTTTTGGTCTTGGGGTCAATCTCTGCATATTCCTGAAAAATAGGAAGTACCACTGTTGAGTGTTTGATTCAATCCTATAGCATATTTCACTTATTCCTTCTAATTTTGTGCATTCTATACACTCAAACCTATTCGTATCACTCACATAAAAGGATTTTTTCTAATTTTAATCACACTGGTTGCTATGGGCATTTGAAGTTCATTATCTCTTCCATAGACAGTAAGTTTTTTGAGCTAGTCGACACGCGAACCTATCCATTTTGTATCCAATTGTTCTCCTTGATGCTCCAAAGTACATAGTGCATTTCTTTGCACTTATCATATGCCTATAAGGTCTATCTGAGTCTCCATAAGCTTAAGGGCTGGCCTTGTGCCGGTTGGCTAGACCAAACTTCCTTGCTTTGAAATGCACTTTTCTACCTTGCACAAGCTTCACCAAGTTCTTTCAGTGGTATCAGAGCTCGACCAAGACGGCTGATGGCTTTCCCTCAATGATCGAGAACCTAGATCCACACAAGTACATGGTTTGGTAAATCAGAATGGAGGCCTATTTGCAAGGTATAAATCTTTATGGAATTGTAGCAGGTGATGAAGCTATGCCTATTCCAAGATCCAAAGGAGAACCTACACAAGACGAGACAGATAAGCTCACACTTTGGTGTGCAAGGGATGCTCAAGCAAAGTTGTACATATTGAACTCTATCTCTGACTTTCTATTACCACATATTAGAGGATGCAAGACATCTCAAGAGACTTGGGATGCCCTTGAGACTTTCTTTTCTGCTAGTAACAGTAAGAAACAATCATCTTTGGAACGAGTTCAACCAAATGAATAAGACACCTAAACAAACCATCACAGAGTTTGTTACCAAGGTTAAGGAGGTTTCGGATCAGTTAGCATCCATTGGAGAGCTGATTGAAGAAGAGGCTATCATGAGGCAAATTCTCAATGGTATTCAAAGTGATAAGCAATGGGAAACCTTCACGACGGCTTATGACCTCATCATGGATGTGCAGACTCCAGACTTCAACATCTTTCTTGGACAACTCTTCAATCAAGAAGCCAACAATAACATAAAGGAAACTAACTCTTATCATGGTAATTCAACTAGTGCTCTATATGTAGATAAGAAGTATAAGAAGCAGAAAGGCAAGAAGAAGGAAGAAGATGAAGAAGACACTTCCCAAGACAACTTCGCAAGCAAAAGCAACTAGAAAGGAGCAAATCAAGACAAATCCAAAGGTCAGAATGTTCAACCTTGTGCCATATGCAATAAGACCAACCACAACATTCAGAATTGTTGGTTCAATGGGAATACCCAAAAAGGATGTGGAAGAGGTGGATATGGGAGCAATGGAGGCAAAGGTGGAGACAACT
This sequence comes from Ceratopteris richardii, assembly GCA_020310875.1. Classification (NCBI taxonomy): domain Eukaryota; kingdom Viridiplantae; phylum Streptophyta; class Polypodiopsida; order Polypodiales; family Pteridaceae; genus Ceratopteris; species Ceratopteris richardii. Next base: position 135,113,994 of record CM035429.1, on the reverse strand, counting down.
TCAACAATAACAATAGAGGCTATAACAGAAGGGACTACAACAATTATTCAGAAGATCAACCACATGAAGACTCATTGCTTCTCATGAATCTAAGCCATAAACAAGGTAAAGAAGGTGTTCTACATAGATTCAGGATGTTTGAATCATGTTGCAGGCAACATTGCTCTTCTATCTGATTTGAAAAGTTTAGAGCATAGACATGAAGTACAAACAGGGGATGACACAAAGCACAATGTGGAGAAGATTGGTAATGTCAAAGCTTCCAATGGTAGGACAAACATTTTGAGTAAGGTTCTCTATGTACCCACTAACACTAAAAAACTAATAAGTGTAGGCAAAATAGTTGAAAAAGGCTTGGAAGTTAGGTTCATTCAGCATGGAGCTTTTGTGGAAGATCCATGTCAAGGATTCAAGAAGATAGCCAAAGGTGAAAAGCATGGTAGGCTCTTTACTTTTGAAGTAGGAGAAACTAGGAACATAGCTCTATTCAATTGTGGGTCTCAAACCCTAAGTGAGCTTGAAGTGTGGCATAACAGACTTGCTCATGTGAATGAAAGAGCCTTGAAGGATATGCAGGGATCAAAGTGTTCTAGGACTGCCAAACATATCAATAAACACATGATCAATAGGCGTGATGCATGTCAGATTGGGAAGGCACACAGACTTAATACATACATATGTATGGGGACCAAGTCAAGAACCTTCATTGGCAGGATCAAGGTTTTATGTCTCATTTATTGATGACCATAGTAGATGGAATGTTCTATACTTTATCAAGAGTAAGAATGAAGTGTTTGATTGCTTCAAAAAGTATCTCGCACATGTGGAGAATCATAGAGGTAGATCACTCAAGAATCTCAGATCTGACGGAGGGGGAGAATACTTCTCCAAAGAGTTTGATGCGTTCTTGCAGGACGTTGGTATCAAAAGGGAAGTGATTACTAGGTAATCTCTTCATCTAAATGGAGTTGCAGAGAGGAGAAACAAGACATTGGTTGGATCAGCCCAAACAATGCTTGAACAGAAGAAGTTGCCACATTATCTATGGGGAGAAGCTATTTCAAGTGCTGTGTACCTTAATAATAGACTACCATCCAAATCACTTCAAGGTATGAATCCTTATGAAGCATGGCATGGAAGAAAACCTAGTCTTGGACATTGCAAGGTGTTTGGTAGTTTAACTTATGTTCATGTACCATCACAAATAAGAGGTAAGCTAGATAAAAGGGAAACAAAGGCAGTGTTTATTGGATATGATTCAACTCAGATGGGTTACAGGTTCTATAATCCTTCAACCAAGCAATTTACTACAAGTAGCGATGTCGTGTTTGAAGAACACAGGTCTTGGTATGATGAAGACGAACAAAAAGTAACTCTACCATATGATCCTGATTCTGATTCTCATCAAGTAGGAAGCAAGCATGATACACAGGTCTAGGATCCAAGAAGTGATATAGACAATGACCAAGATGAAAGAGAAAAGGATTACAAGCTATGGAAGTCAAGAGGCAAAGCAAAGATGCAAGAGTTTGGAGAATGCTCCAAACACACACCTAGAAGATCAGCAAGAGAGAAGAAACAACTAGAAAGATATGGATATGATTCCACATTTGTTACGAAGCATTCAATCTACTTGGCAAAAGACTATATTTTAGAGGAACCCTTAACGTATGAAGAGGAAAAGGGAAACCCTAATTGGGAAAAGGCCATGAAAGAAGAAATAGATGCATTGAAGGAGATGGACACTTGGGATTTGGTGCCAATGTGGCTGAATCAAAAGGTAATTGGTTGCAAATGGGTATATAAAGTTAAAAGAAATACAGATGGATCAGTTTGCAGGTACAAGGCAAGATTAGTTGCCAAAGGATGCTCTCAAACTCATGGTATAGACTATGAGGAAACATTCTTACCACTTGCAAAGATGACTACAAGCAGGACATTGATAAGTGTAGCTACTACAAGGAATTGGAGACTTCTCCAACTTGATGTGAAAAATGCATTCTTAAATGGTTGGATAAGTGAAGAGGTATACATGTCACAACCACCAGGTTTTGAAAACCCTAATTATCCATCTTATGTTTGCACACTTAAGAAAGACTTGTATGGATTGAAACAAGCTCCTAGAGCTTGGAATTTTAGGTTGGTTACATACCTTCAAGATCAAGGGTCCAAACCAAGCAACTCAGATCCTTCTCTATTCATCAAAAGGGATCATGATGAGGTTATCTATCTATGTGTATATGTAGATGATATTATTGTGAGAGGTGATGATCTAAATGGCATTCAAAGGATCAAGAGACACATGCAAGAGGATTTCAAAATTAGCGACCTATGTGAGCTCATATATTTCCTAGGTATGCAGGTGATATACATGCATTCACCGAGAAGACCACACATGGATGCAACTAAGAGAGTACTTAGGTATCTCAAAGGTACAGTCATTGAAGGTATATTCTATCCTTACTCTTTAGAATTGGATATCAAAATCTATTCACATGCAGATTGGGTAGGAGCTAAGGGTGATAGAAGAAGTACTTCTAGTTACTTAGCATTTCAAGTTCAAAGCTAATGTCATGGAGTTCCAAGAAGCAACCAACAATTGCATTATGCTTGACGGAAGTAGAGTATAGAGGCTTGACCATAGCAACTCAAGAGGCAATATGGTTAAAGGCATTGTATACAGATTTGGGACTTGTGAGTTCAAAACCTCACATATTTGGAGATAATGTAAGTTCCATGCATCTAGCGGCAAACCCTGTTTTCCATGCAAGAACTAAACACATAGAGGTGCATTACCACTTCATCAGGGAGAAGCTCATGGCAAAGGATATTGACATTTCTTTTGTTCCTACTGAAAAACAAGTAGCAGATATGATGACGAAGGCACTTAAAGGAATAAAGCTTTGTAGATTCAAAGCTATGGAAAGTATTCAACCTATCAGAGATTAAAGACTCAAGAATACTTTAGTTTGAGGGGGAGCTGTTGGTACATCAAGCTTACACTATGCTTGAGGTGGATTTGATCTACATCAAAGGCTATCGCGTCGAAAGAATATCCATTGGAGAGTTCTTTTTCTTATGCTCACTTATTGTATTTTTAAAAAAGATTTTTCATGGATCTTTTACCATTGTAAAAGCCTTGAGCTTTACACACGTAAAAGTAGAAAGATAGAGCCTCAATCCCACGAATTTGTGGTGGTTGAGTTGCATTCAATCAAGCAATCAATCACTTAATAGTAGATCAAATTAGATCTTCACTTTTCCTAGATTGTAGGAAAGTGAATTGATTCCCTCCAACAACCATTCTCACCTTCATTTGTATTCAAACTCCACTTGTACAAGTCATGGAACATTCCTAGATTCTATATAAAGACTTGAAATCACCTGTACAATACATGGAAGCAATACACATACACTTGTGATCATCATTGTCTTGCTCCTTCAATTTTTTGCATCATCTTCTTCACCAACAATAATCGTGCAGAGGCTGCTGCTCTCTCTCCAGAGCTCCAAATTGAGTGCAAGATGACTCATTGGTAAGCTATTAGTGTATAGTTTATGTCTGTAAGTTTTCATAGCATTTGATTTAGTAAATTTGGAGAAATGTGAGGTTTTCTGTCTCGGGGACAATCTCTACGTATTCCTAAAAAATACGAAGTACCACTGTTGAGTGCTTGATTCATTCCTATAGCATATTTTGATTATTCCCTATAATTTTGTGCATTCTATACACTCAACCCTATTTGTATTACTTTCGTAAAAGGATTTTTTCTAATTGTAATCACGCTGGATGGACATTTGAAGTTGATTATCTCTTCCATAGATAGTAAGTTTTTTGAACTAGTCGACACACGAACCTATCTGTTTTGTATCGACTCATTCTCCTTGATGCTCCAAAGTACATAGTGCATTTCTTTGCACTTATCGCATGCCTATAAGGTCTATTTGAGTCTCCATAAGCTCAAGGGCTGGTCTTGTGCCAGTTGGCTAGACAAAACTTCGTCGCTTCAAAACGCACGTTTCTACCTTCTACAAGCTTCTCCAAGTTCTTTCATATGAGACTTTTTCTAAGTTTGCTAACATGGAACACTAGATGAAAACAACTTTGTTCTAGAAGTTGTAATTCATATGCCCACATTCCAACTTTGTTAGTGATTGGAAAAGGAATGCAATATGTTGGCAACAATGTGGCACATTTGTCAGTCTTTAACGTTTTCAACCAATTTGGAACTTGAAAATAATGTTTTTGGATACAAAGTCTTTGCTCAATCTTGAGCTCTTTTCACGTTTTCCTTGCCTAACTTGAGCATAAAATTCAATTTTTGAAGAAATTTTTGAGCTGATGGAAATCTTTCATTTTGAAGTCTATTGCACATTGAGACCTAGGTTGGAACCCATACATCAACCTAAATGAGGCGAATTCAATTGATGAGTTCTTCCACCTGTTGTAGGAAAATTAACCTAAAGGAAGATAATCTTACCGTTCACTTTGTTTGGAAGTAACATGAAACCTTAATATCTCTTCCAAATTTTGACTGATTTTTAATGTCTATCAGTTTGAGGATGTTCAACTATTCTCAAGACTAAAGTTTGCTTTCTACTAAAAATTATTCACCAAAAGTGACTTGTAAAACTAGTATCTCTATTTGAGACTATGCCTCCTAGAAGACCATAGAGTTTGTAAAGTTGAGTTACAAATAGTCTTTCCAATTCAGGCATCTTATAAATATGATTGACTGTACAAACTGATCTAACTTAGTCAACCTATTGGCTACAACCATTTCTAACCGCTACATAACTCCAAAATGAAATCCGTGGAGGATCTTTTGTATTTCCCTTTGGGAATTCCCACAAAATGCAACAATTCATCAAGTTTAATCTTCCAAACTTATTCATTTGACATTTATGGAATTTCGCTACATATGTTTGTACATTGTGATGTATACTAGGATAATAGAAATGTCATTTAACTATTTTATAGGATTAATTCACACCTAGATATCCTATAGATGGGGAATCATGGCATTCAAAAAATTCTTGATTTTTTATGTCGGATTTACTTGAGACATAGACCTTTATTTCTAAAAAAAATATTCATCTTTGAGGGAATATTGTTTAAACTTTGCTTCAAAATTACTTGCCTCATTTGCTTTGTGCTTCCTCAACTGCTTTACATGTTTGACTAAAGCTTGGATCATCTTGGAAAGTGCCTTTCAAAGTACAAATAAATTCAATCTAAACTTGCACAAAACCAAGATTATTTGACATAGGCATGGGACTTAAGGTATCTATTACTACAATGAATTTTTTTCTCTATATTTATTTGAGTTCGTAATCAAACTCTTGAAGTTGTTTAATCCATCTAGTTTTTTTATTTCTTAATTCTGGCTGGTTTACAAATCGATTGATCATAGATAATTATATAATTTGATCCATACAAGTAATGGCACCACTTCTTAAGAGCATTAATTTATAGCCAACATTTCTTGCTCATAAGTAGAGTAGTTTCGATTAGCAGGACTTAACCTTCTACTTTGGAAAGATCTTGGTTGGCCATCTACGCTTACTTCTACTCCTATTGTAGATGAAATTGCATCCATTTCTAATTGGAAGGCTTTACTCTGATCATGAATTTGTAGAATCAGAGCTAAATCTAAACCAAGATTTAATTCACAATAATTTTTTGCTTGTTAAATTTCTTTTGTCCAAATGTGACAGGGTCTGAGCTTCAGCTTTGTCCTATTGAGCAACCTTAGATGAGATTTTTTCATTGATCTCTTGCAAGGTGACTGTAGTCTCCTAGAGAATGTCATACTCTTGGGTCTACTAGTATAGTTGAAAGTGAACTTCAGTTATAGCAACATTCTGCACCATCATTTCTTTCTCGAGTTCTTGGATATGCGATAGATGATGTTCATTTGCTTCTTGGAGATTCTATGCCTTCTTTTCATAAATTTTGGTGTCGCATATAGCCTCCTCATAAAAACTTTTATAATAGGAAACTTGTTTTGATTCCCTATGGAGTGATTGGATAGCTGGTGGTTGTCAGAATCCTTAATAAAAAATTCCTCTTGGAGCTATTGACTGCATTGCTGCAACCACATATTGTGATTGTTCAAGGTTGTACAACTCTAGAGGGAGTAATCCATGTTGCCGGTGATGACGTCTGCATATGAAGGAGATAGGTGTTGAGACTCCAAATTCATGAAGGATACACTAGTCATTGACTATGAACTGCCAATATTGATCATGTGGTGCTCAGAGAGGGGGAAATCAAGAACATCATCATCATCAATAGGATTAAGAGGTACCAGGTTACACCACGGAGAAGCAAGCGGAGAGGGTGATGACGATCGAGGTTTGGGAGGAGTACTATGCTAATGGTGGTGGGGGCAATGGAGATGGAGATGATGCGGCATCCTGCCTTGTTTAGTTCATAGGAACATGAGGAATGATTGGTAGGAGAGAGGTAGTGGGGGAAGGTGGGACAATAGCGTTGGGAGAATGGAAAGAATCTCATATAAAGGTGATAAGAGAGGTGTGAATAGCAATGGGAGATTATTGTACAACCATTTCCAAACCTAAAACATGAACATTGGAAGAAGAGGAACTCTATACTTGGTGGCGCCTTTTGTCTCATTAGAAGGCAAGGTTTACACTCTCATCTTCTTCTTTAGTGAATGAGGATGGAGGGGGAGTGTACATGGAATGAGAAGGAGATGAATGACAATGGGGAACTCCATGAGATAAAGTATGGGCAACAGTAAGGGAAGACAGGTTTTTGGGCACTAGCCACCTTGAGTGAGATGTTGATACACCACTAATCATTGGAAGAGAATAAAGTTCCATATGTTGTTGAATCTGCTCCTCAAAGTGTGCTCTCTTCTACATAACATGTATTTGTACATAAGCAACATCTTTTTCTTTAAGATCAATCTTTGAAGAGCTAAGGATTTTTCTCAAACCTAGATCATTGATCATATTATTTTCTAATTCTATAGAAATGCATTGTTCTCGAACACAAACCTGAATAAGATGACTTCTTAGGTTAAAGTGGACCACATGATCATAGATCCAATGTTGACCTAAGTTGTCTGTTGGTGGATATTATATGGATAATCATGGATCCATAGACACCCCTTTCTAATAATCATGTGTTGGAAGTGGGGTGGGCCATAATAACAATATAGTCCTAGGTTTATAGGATCTTCCAACACATGAACCTTAGCATACACACCTTAATACTAAAAAAGAAGATGAGTAAGAGATAGAGAGAGAATATACAAGAGTTTCAAAGTGTACAGTAAGCTAGGATTCTCATCTACACTATCTTATATTCCAATGTCAAATTACAATGTGTGAATACTATACAAACTTACAATATCGAAATCTAGGCAGAAATAGGAGCTAGATACAAGAGATTGTGTGCCTAAGAGGCATGAAGAGTGTGTGTGTGTGTGTGTGTGTGAATATGGAGAATATGAATAATTTAGAATTGTTTGATAGTAAACCGGAATTTTGATTATCCCTAAATAAGAAACTAGTGAATGAACAAGTAAGGACAGATGAAGAATTGTTACTCACAGTATGTTCGCTGAAATGAACTCATCCAAATGTCTCCAGATGTAGATCACACCCCCTCCAAGAGTATAAACATCTTCCCCTAAGATCTCCTCCAAGGTCTCCTCCTTGAGTGACGCTTGAGAAGATTATTCACAATGATCCAAGCTATTCTTTATATATCTTTAGATTAGAATTGAAAAGAATATTATGAAAAGCATGATTGCATGTGCAAAAAATGAGTGCAAAAAAAAACACAATGTAGAAAATAGATTCGTGAAAACCATACGATATTAGTGATATGCTTTCTATGAAAAATAATCCACGAAAAAATTAAACCTGTTGTCGTTCGCCATAAATAGGAGTTGAACACATGTCACTGCTTTTGGAAGCGTTTCTTATAATCCAACTTATCCATGCATTCTTCTTATGAAAAGTAGTAGGAAACATACATAATATGGCTACAGTTAGATATATTTGGACATTGTTTCCAATCCCCCCTTCAATGTTATCATGGTAAAAGGTTTAATAAGCTGCTAACTTCTTTGTTCTAAAATATATCTCTTAACTGGTTTCCACTAAATCTTGAGCTGATTATGCATGAACTTGGATACATCAAACTACAAACTGAATGTCCGAGCATGTATTACATAGATATATCAAGCAACCATCTGTTGAACTATATAATGTATAATCAAATGGTTGTGAATCTACTTCGACTGTAATGACATATTGAGATCCATAGGTGTCAGCATAGGCTTGGAATCTGTCATCTCAAAAGTTTCCAATAATTTATCTATGTATTTCTATTGTGTCATGTAGATATACTCATCTTTGTATATGAACTCAATCCCAAGATAATAATTCAAAATACCTAATTAATTTACATCAAATGTATGCTTAATTTGTTCTTTAAAATAGTGAAGGTCTAAATCCTTGGGACGTGTCATGATCATATCATCAACATATATGATAATAATAAGCAAAACATCTTTCTCAACTTTGACATAAAGAGTGGGAGTTGCATCTACTTTTTCAAAACCAACAGATAGAAGATATAGATGTATCTTCTCATAGCAAGCTCTTGGTGTTGACTTTAGTCCATACAAAGCTTTGATAAGCTTGCATACCGAATGCTCTTTACCTCTCTCTTCAAAACTTTATGGCATCGCAACACAAACATCTTCATGAATATCACCATTAAAAAATGCAGTTTTGATATCTAACTAGTATACTTTCCAATCAAATAATGTAGTAAGAAAAAGTACTATTTTGACTACTTTCATTCTAAATATAGGTGCAAAAGTCTCATCATGGTTGATACCTTTCTTTTGTGCATAGTTTTTGACTACTAATCTTGATTTTTACCTATCTATGGTACCATTTGCTTTTCTTTTTATTTTGAAGGCCCAGTTAACCCCAATAGCTTTCTTACCTTCTGTTGACTCACAAACCATGTTTTATTCTTATGAATAGAATCAATCTCTTCTTGCATAGCTTTCTTCCATATAGGATGTACTGCATCTTGAACACTAGTTGGTTCATTCTCGATTGAAGGGTGAAAGCATGTTAATGTTTACAAAAAAGTGAATTCAAGGACATTGTTAATTACGTGGAAATGGTTGACCCTTCTTAGCTAAGACTGTGTATGACTTACTGAAAGAGAAAATTAAAAGCATTAGTGGCGGGGGTGAGGGTACGCACATTGAATAGTGGAGTGTGGAGCATTCGTGACAGGTGCCATCACTATTGGGAGTTTTTTTGCATGCTACTTCTTGAGTGGGGACCATTGAGAGAGATTGTTTTTCAAGGAGGAGCATTCATGATAGACACCATCACTATCAGTAGTTTTTCTGTGTGTTGCATCTTGAGTGGGGAATATTGAGAGAGATGATTTTTCAAGGGCTTGCAAGATGAGAAGAAACATCAGAGTTTAGGAGAGAGGAAGAAAAGGGAGGAAAGGGAAGCTCTAAAGATGAGGTAAACCTTTCAGAATTTCATTTATTTATGGCAAGTGAACGAGTGTAAGATGTGTGAATTCCCAAGTGGTTTCATAGGAAGATATGTAGGGCTATCAAGCATGACTATGATATGGAACATCTTTGAGTCAGGGCACGCAAAGGGAGAAGATGATGGTGTAGGTGCAGTTGTGGAAAGAGTGCTAACCCATGAAAAACTTAAACATGACGGTGCAATGTAATGAACTAGTGTTTCTAATTCATGTGATTCATACCTTTGTGAAATGTCTTCAACATCTTGATAGAGTTGAGATTAAAAAATGTATGTCAAGAGTTCTGTTTGTGTTTGTTGCTTAATTGATGATGCAATGTCTTCATGCAGTTACTCATTGAATAATATGTTTGTAAAGATTGGGCATTACTATCGCAAAGTAATCACTATTGTAAACATTGATGACATTGATTTTATGGTGATGTGTGGGCTCTTGGCTCACCACATTTTGTACAATGCCCTCATTAATCTGCTTTTTTCTTGTTCTATAAAAAAAAAGGGAAGTTAGATATGAGTAACATCTTAGGTTGTGGATGATTGTTGTAGGTTTAAAAGTGGCTTCACAATGTCCATTTAGTTTCATATTGTTCATTCATTGTATCTAACATTTGAGGTTTTTGATGATTGTTGCAAGTTTAAAAGTGGTATAACAAGTCTACCTACATAAGGGATGGAGCACCTATTCATATCAAATGAGCATACTCAACATAAAATCAATATAATAAAGTAGATTGAGGAGTGGTAGATGTTATTCTATTTATGGTTTCTTCTTCATTTGTAGTGTGTTGATGCAGGGCAATCTCAGACAAGGGAACTGATAGAAGTTATTACAATACCAATAGTGGATAGTGATTAGCAAGCATTAAGATGTTATTAGAAGGAAATGAAAGCAAATATAGAGACACAATAATGTCAAGGTCGGGCACCAATGTGGAGGGTAATGCCAATTGTAGTTCAAGCAACTTGGATGGCATTGTGGATACGATCATCAAGTATTTTAACAATCAAACTAGACACTTATGTAAGATAAAAATTGAGGCACTAAATAGGATGTTGTAGGGTCCTTGTATTGGGAAACTTTTTGATGCAATGGCCAGAAGCAAAGATCATGTAACATGTGCACTTTTCACCAATCTTCAGAATACACTACAAAGTATGAGAAAGAATTCTGATGACTTTGTGTTGAAGAGATCAACATTGATGATGATTCTAAATAGTGATGCATATTCCTCAACAAATACGATAAATATTTCAAGAATTTCTAGCATATTGGGGTAAATAGGAAAGTCTTCTATGATATGATTGGATGACTAAGTTCTATTGAGTCAGATCATAGCTTTTTTTAGGACAACTGGTAGATCGATGCATACCACATGTATCACATAAGAGGTCAAGGAACTGATTATCATGTTTTGGACAACATAGAGCAAGGTGTCATCAAATAAGAAGGATATAAGCAAGACCCGGCTTGGAAGAAATCAATATTTGGAGCACCATTTTCACCTTCTTGATGTATCTCAGGTAATCCTATTTTCAGTTGTGACTTCATAGTTTTAGCTAATTAGACATACTGAAAAGTTAATAAGTAATATCTAACTAAACATAGACTAACTAATATAGAATTTAACTAGTAATAAGGTACTTAGTAATAACTACTATGGCAACAAGCTAATATTTAATAGTAGAAGTTATGCATACCTAGTAAACAAGTAATAAGATAACAAGTAATAGTCAAATGTATGCATACCTAACTAGCTAATAAAAAGTGAATTAGTAATAGTTGATTCAAAACATGCTATTTAATAGTACCTAATTAATAATAAATGCATAAGATCAAGCTAATTAGTAATAGCTACTTAGTAGATAACTAGTAACAATTTATCTAGTATTAGATAATTATAAAACAGCTAACCAAGAACCAACTACTTCCTAATAACTAATTGGTAACACACTAATTAATAATAGCTAATTATTAATGACTAACCAAGAACATGCTACTTTTAATAGCTAATTGATAAAAAGCTAATTAGTAATAGCTAATTAAAATCAACTAACCAAGAACCAACTACTTAATAATAGCTAACTAATAACAAGCTAATAAGTAATAGCTAATTATAAACAAGTAACCAAGGATTAGTTACTTAGAAATAGCTAACTGGTAACAAGCTTATTAGTAATAGCTAATTACCAACAAGTAACCTAGAACCAACCACTTAGTAATGATGAACTTGTAACAAGATAATTGGTAATAGATAATTACTAACAAGTTACCAAGAACTAACTACTTAGTAACAAATAGCTAGTAACAAGCTATTTAGTAATAGCTTATCACAAACAAGTAACCAAAAAAATAACTCCTTAATAATAGATAATTAGTAACAAGTTAATTAGTAAAAGCTAATTACTAAGAACTATCCAAGAACCAACTACTTAGTAATAGCTAATTGGTAACAAGATAATTAGTAATAACTAATTACTAATAACTAACCAAGAACTAGCTACTTAGTGATAGCTAATTAGTAATAAGCTAATTAATAATAGTGAATTAGTAATTGCTAATTACTAACAACTATCCAAGAACCAACTACTTAAAAATATCTGATTGGTAACAAGCTAGTTAGTAATAAGTAATTACTAACAACTAACTAAGAAAAATCTACTTAGGAATAGCTTATTCATAAGAAGTTAATAAAGAACAAGTACTGTAAGATCAGCCCCATCTTTGCATACATATATTCTGCTTTCAATTGGACTACATATGAAGCCAAGAGCAATCAAATACTTATGTATTTTGTCATACCATGCACCTAGACCTTGCTTGAGACCATACAAAGCTTCATGCAAGCAAGAAAGCATATGCTCTTTCCCTTTCATAGCAAATCCAAGAGGTTGCTTCAGATAAACCTCTTCTTCTCAAATCACCATTCAAGAAAGCTGATTTTGTGTCCAACTGATGTATTTTTGAACCTCGATGAGCAGCCAATGCAACCAAAGTAGGAATTCTAACCACGCATGAAGTAGGTGCAAAAGTTTCCTCATCGTTAATGCCATATTGTTGCGCATATCTTTCAGAAACCAATCTAGCTTTGCAGCGATCAATGCTACCATCAGACTTGCATAGCACTCATCCATTGTGGATCATCCCATGCATCTTCAAAAGTAAGTGGCTCTTTATTGCATGCTATTGCAATGAGAGAATGATCCACAAAATTACTTGATGCATGGCGAGAGCTTGATCTTGTTCTACCAAGTAAAGATGCACTCAATTTGTTGTCGTGCAAAGTTTGTTTTCACCACTTTCGCATACTTTGTGCACTCTTGATAGACATGCATTCATTATGCAATACAGCATCAACATGTATATCACGCGTGGGCTGAATTTCATGCTCCTTTTCAGCCATATTTTGACACAAATGTTACGACATATGTGGTTGGAAATTTCTAGCAGTTTTGATAATTTTTTGCTGAAAACTTTCAACCATGTTTGGCTAGAAATTCTTTGCATTTTCACGTCTATTTTGCTAGAATTTTTCAGCCCTTTGAGCCTCAGTTGGATGGTCTACATGGCCATAGTCAATCGCACCATTTTGGAACAAAGGCATGAGTGTATCAAACACATCTTGTGAGCTAACTATTGGCTATTTTTTGCATTCAAGTAGAGCGAAAATTGAATTTTCAGCAAATATCACGTATCGACTCACAATAATTTTGTTGGTCAATGGATGGTACAAACGATACTCCTTACTTTCAGCACTATAACCAACAAATATACATTTCTTTGCCTTGTCATCAATTTTGTGATGTTGTTGTGATGGCACAAGAGCATATGCCAAACAACCAAACATGAACATATGAATAACCATAGGCTTGTGTCCATTCCATGCCTCGTAAGGAGTGATGACTCTCAATGCTTTTGTAGGGCAATGCACACATGATTGTTTCCAGCCAAAACTTGCCAGGAAGGTGCTTTCCTTTAACAATACATCATGCCATTTCAAGAAGAGTTCTATTTTTATGCTCGGAAACACCATTTTGATAAGGTGTATATGGAAATATACATTGGTGTGAAATATCTCTTTCACAAAGAAAAGCACTAAACTCATGTGATATGTATTCACCACCACGATCCATGCAGAGTCAAAAACATGTTTAAAGAAAAAATTTTAACCATGGCTAAAAACACTTTGAAGCAATAAAATACCTCATTCTTGCTTTCATAGGATACACCCATGCATGTCAAGTAGCATCATCAATGAAGGTAACAAAATATACATGCCTTCCAAAAGATGGAGTCTTGATAGGACCACATACATCACCATGAACAAGCTGCAATTTTCTTGTAGTGTGTGTATCAATATCTTTTGGAAAATAAGCACGATGCATCTTTCTGAGAATAAAACCTTCACATGCATGCTTTTCAATGGGCTCAAGTGTTGACAATCCAATAACCATGTCCTTATTTTGAAGTTAAAGCAAACTATTGAAGTTCAAGTGACCAAAACAAGCATTACAAAGCTCCATTTTAGCCATTGAAGAAGTATGAGCAACCAAGGCATTTGAGGCAGCCCTCTTATATGTATCCATGCCATACAAACCATTACATAAGGTACCAGACATCACGATAATATCACCATTGCTAAAATCATGAACCATACAATTATCATCTACAAAATGTACATGAAGTCCAGCTTTGGGAATCAACAGAACTGAAATTAAGTTCTTCTTGATACCGGGTACACACAATGCATTTTTCAAGAGAATCACACCTCCATTTGCAACCCTAAGCTCAATTTCTCCTACTGAAACGATAGGATAAGAGAAATTGTTTGCATACACCACATGTGCTCCTTTGGATGCACCTTTCAAAGATGCAAAAAACCTTTTTGCATGAAGTTATATGCATTGAAGCACCACTATCAAAGAAACAATATGAACCATCCTCAGAACCAAAGTTACGTGCTTTGAAGCACCACTATCAAAGAACCAATCCAAATCATCATCACTAATAACCTACATTTAGAATGCAAATATGCATCATAATGACATGTAACAACACATGCCCAAAAATTTTGAGCCATGTTAGCTTCATCATTCTTTGCCTTTGATGAATTTTCAGCAATAGACATACCTGATTCCTTCTTCTTTTCATTGTGTTTAGCAAGCTTTCTACACTCATCAATAGTATGACTAGCCTTCGGATAATATTTTCATCTTTTCTTCTTTTGCAAATCAGAATCATTAGATGAATGAATGGAAGAGGAAGGTTAAGGCTTTGGTTTTGATGAACCCAAAGCTGAACCATCCTTGCTTTCCCCCTTTTTTGAGATAGCAAGTGCTTGTGTTCACTCAATCAAACCACTCTTATTCACTCTAGATTGCTCTTCTTGCAAAAGAAGAGACACAATCTTATCAAATGCATACATATTGGGATTCCCTTTTGCAACCAAATAGAGTGTAGTAGCAAAGCTTTCAAAATATTTTAACAATCCTTTCAACAATGTAGAGATGAGTGATGCATCCAAAATAATCTCATCTATGTTTGCCAATTGCTCTTTCAAGTCCTTGATGCATGTCACATAAACATGCACATACTTGAGCATCTTTTCCATCCCATCTAAGCTGCTCCTCTGTAGGTGGAGAAGGAGAAACCACTATACTTAGAGAAGAAGCTCCATCTGTGACAATAGACTGTGAAGTAGAAGAACCTATGGGTCTTTGATCTACATCTGCCACTATGTTCCAAAGTTTTTTTGCAACAAGAACATGCTTCATCATGTAAGAACACATTGGATAATTTGTCCTATCTCGCTTATCTTCATCTTGAACCCTACCAAACAAGTCATTGATGCCTACCATTTCACTCAAGAACAAGAATGTGAAAAAATCTTTACTTCGACAAAAACAGAAATGAATGCTAAAATTTCATCTCACAAACCATCACTCTGATGGCGATTCTCACTATAAGAATGGCTTCAAGGTGGGGGTAAAACCCTAGTGCAACTAGTGGAAATGTTTCTTGACTGTTGAATTTTTCTATTCTATGCTTCCAAGCCAATTTGCATTGTTAAAAGTGCACGTGTTGTGACACAAAAAATCAAAACTTGAGATGGATTTGAACCTGCTCTGATCACTATTGGGTGTGTGTGAAGAAGTGCAAGAGACACACAAGCACACACAAGGAGCATAAATGCAGCAAGACACATGGAGAAGATGGATGGCTGTAATAGCTCACTCTATTGATGAGGAAGTGAACTGAAGTAAGAGCTGAATGATATCCCTAAGTACAAAGTACCACCACATATGAGTGTAACAAGTACGTGGTAACATGGGGAAAAAACCTCTAGCCAGCATTAGAGTAAAAAGTGCTCATGTATAGGGAAAAGGTTCACATCAAGGCTACTCAAGGAACACATAAGTGAAACAAAAACAACTACTTGGTAATAGCTAACTAGTAACAAGCTCATTAGTAATAATTAATTAGTAATAACTAAACACAAAAAACTAACCAAGGACTAGCTACTTAGTAATAACTAACTATTAACAAGATAAATAGTAATAGATAATTACTACAACTAACTAAGAACTAGCTATTGAGTAATAGCTAACTAGTAACAAGCTAATTATAAATAACTAACCAAGAAGTAGTTACTTAGTAATAGTTAATTAGTAACAGACTCATTAGTAATAGCTAATTGCTAAAAACTAACTAAGAACTAGCTACTTAGTAATAGCTAACTAGTAACAAGCTAATTAGTAATAGCTAGTTACAAACAACTAACCAAGAACTAGCTACTTAGTAATAACTAACTGTTAACAAGCTAAATAGTAATAGCTAATTACCAGAAAATAACTAAGAACTAGCTACTTAGTAATGGCTAACTAGTACGAAGCTAATTAGTAATAGCTAATTACAAACAACTAACCAAGAACCAACTACTTAATAATACCTAATTAGAAACAAGCTAATTAGTAGTAGCTAATTACTAACAACTAACTAAGAATGAGTTATTTAGCTATAGTTGACTAGTTAAAAGCTAATTAGTAATAGCTAATTAGTAATAATTAATTACAAACAACTAACCAAGGGCTAGCTACTTAGTAGCAACTAACTGGTAACAAGCTAAATAGTAATAGGTAATTACTAACAACTAGCTAAGAACTAGCTAAGAACTAGCTACTTAGTAATAGCTAAATAGTAACAAGCTAACACCTTGTAAAAACCAATGAAGAACCAGTTATCTAGTAATAGAAAATTGTTAATGATTACTAATATCCACTTTTTTGTGTAATGTAGATGGAGCTATTTATATTCTTCAAACAATGCCATCCAATGATAAGTATCCAGCTTCAAAAGTTTGAATCATTGAGGTCATATTTTGTTAAGAGATTGAAAGATAGATTCACATGTTGCTACATTTATCATGTTCAAATGTCATATCTTAAGGATGCAATCAATATCCTATGCCAATCAAGCTCTATTGTGCATAGCTATCTTTGTAATTATGATTGTTCTATTCGTCAAGTAGGAAAGACATCAAGGCGCAAGGCTTCAAAAACTACATTTCGATCAATTAGTGGCATTATATAGAGTATTCTATGTCCATGTCAAAATGATACCATATTCCACCAATGCAAACATGTGATGAGTGAGTGCTCTAATTGTGGAGTAGGACACTTTAAGTGGTGTCCGAAAGAGACTAGCATTGAAGAATATCATAGTCCTATAAAGATCTTTGAAGATGTCGAGTCAATGTATGAACGATAAGTTTGTAAAAGGAAAGAATTCATAAAGAGGGAGACGAGTCCTAAATTTATAACAAGATTTTTTGAGAAAACTCTAAGAAAATGTATCAAACAGAATTTCATTTATTTATGGCAAGTGAACTAGTTTTAGATGTGTGTCTCTAAATTCCAAGGCGATGTTGTGGTTTCAGTGGTTGATTTTTGCAAACAACTATACATTTTGTGAGCAAAATGAAATACAATCTATGCATTGGTGGTTTGAACAGATAGGTATGTTTGTGCATATCACATATTTTCATTTGGAAGCCATTCCTAAAAATGTAATCCACTTCTTCATATCCGATTTAGGAGAGATTCAAAATCAAAATTAGGCTCCAAAGATGACTATATATACATGGCCTTCTAGTCATGGTTTTTGTACCTCCATGAGCAGGGCTTTATGACATATCAGAGTGTGGTTTCAAGACACACATATGTATTAGTAATTCCATTGTCTTTTACAATGAATATAATTCCATTTTCATGATCATTTGAGTTCATATTTTCATGCTTTTGTGAAGTGCACCACTCACTACCATATCTCTTTGTTTTCTCAGTCAGATTGCAGAGATGATTTCTCTGATCTTGGTGCATCATTCTCAATGACTTAAGTTGAGAAGGTTTTCTCCTTATGTCTACTACATACTCATAAAATTTCATTGCAATTGGCTTTTTCAATCTTGAGATATGTTCATTTGAAGTTGCATATGTCTCTTCATATTCTACTTCTGTGTCAGCACTCCATCAAATCAGTGTTTTTCTGAGAGCTCGTTCTCAGTGTGTACTTCATTTATTTCTATGATTCAAAGCTTGATAGAATCAACATACTATCTGTTATATGCCTACAAAATTTCATAAGCATTGGATCTTGGCATCTCACAATATTATCATTTCTCTGCTCATGGGTCTCAGTACTGCTACAACCCGTGAAAATCGGGGTGATGCTGCAAATTGTTAAACATATTTCTCTTTATGTGGTCCATCAATTTTGATGAAATAACTCTTGATTGTTAGCTTAATAAGTAAAAAAGAGTTCCTCAAAAGCAATTAAGTGAATCGATGTCGTGGCCAGAGAATTGTTCAAAACTTTGGGCAGGTGTATAAACCAAAATAGTAAGTTTTTTACTCATGGTTCAACTCCTACCTATGTGTTTTGATTTATCGTTCTGAGAGTGATCTTCCAAGGTACATAGGGTGTCTAATACATCCTTTGGCAAGCTAAAAGGGCCCAGTACATATCCATGGAGTTTATTTGGCTAGTGTAGTGCAAAGTTTTTGTACCACCACTTCATCTTCTCCAAGTAAAATCCATCTCTTCATAGTGGTATCAAAGCAAGATTGGACAACATGGCAGATGGATTTCCTTCATCAATTGACAAATTGGATAGAGGTAACTACTCAAGATGGTCATTAAGGATGGAAGCTTATCTTCAAGGTAATAATTTATATGGTTATATAGCTGGAGATGAAGTTATGCCAAGTTTCAAGAACAAAGGTCAACCAACACAAGAAGAGCAAGAAAGATTGAGCACATGGTGCTCCAAGGATGCAATTGAAAGGTCTTATCTCCTTAACTCTATCTCTGAGTTTTTGTTACCTCACATTAGAAGTTGTAAAACATCTCAAGAAGTGTGGGATGTACTTGAAGCCCTCTTTTCTTCAAGTACAAAGGCCAGGAAGCATCAACTATGGCTAGACTTCACAACTCTCAGGAAAGCTCCCAAACAAAATGTGACTGATTTTGTCACAAAGCTCAAGGACATAACAGATCAGTTGGGAAGCATTGGTTAGGTAATAGATGAAGAACAAATTTTAAGATAGGTCATCAATGGCTTGAAGGCAAATGAAAAGTGGGATGAATTCACCACAGCTATGGATCTATACATGGATATGCATGTACGAGATTTCAATACACTCATAGGACAACTACTTACTCAAGAGGAGAATGGAGAAAGCTCCAAAGATAATCAAGCTTCTGCCTTGTATACTGATAAAGGAAAGTCCAAAGAAAACAAAGGAAAAGGAAAGAAAGTGGATGATGAATCAGATACACATCAAGCTAACTATGCAAGTAGAGGAAGACATGGTAGACATAGAGGCAGAGGAGGAAGACAAGGCAGGGGGAGATCCCAAGACTCTAATTCATGCTCTATTTGTGGATTAACTAATCATACAACTAAAAATTGCTTCAGGAATTATAGGAATCAAAGAGGTAGATGCTATAATAGAGGAAGCTATGGCTACTCAAGAGGAAGGTTCAACAATTACCATGACAACCATAACAATTACAACCATAACAGTTACAAGCATTCAAACTATCAAGGAGGCAATAGAGGAAGAAGAGACTTCAATAATTACACAGAAGACTGAAATCAAGAGAACTCATTGCTAATCATGAATATGGACATGCCACAAGGTAAATGTGATGAGCAGGTAAAAACAGGAGACCCCTTGTGGAGAAAATAGGAAATGTCAAAGCACCTGATGGAAACATCAACCTACTCAGTAAGGTACTCTATGTCCCTACCATTACAAAGAATTTGATAAGTGCTGGACAGATAGTAGAGAAAGGTTTGCAAGTCAAGTTCACAAATGTAGGAACATTTAAGATCCGAGTCAACGATTTTAGAAGAATTGCGTACTTGGACTCCTTAACTTATGATGATGATGTTTGCAAAAATGAAATGCAAGATAATGATGAAGATAGTCCAAAGTTTGATCTAGAACAAAATGAAGCAAAGACCTCAAGGACTGCAGAGGTTAGAAGCTCATCAAGAGAAAGGAAGCAACCTACTAAGTATAGCTATGATACTTCTTTCTTGACAACCAAAGATTATGCTTACATTGTAAAGATAGATGAAGATCCATCAATATATGATTAAGCTAAAGGTAAACAAAATTGGAAAAAGGCAATGCAAGAGGAGTATGATGCTCCACTTGAGAATTGTGGAGAATGAGTTCTCCTATGCGCAACGGAAGTGTGTAGTGAACCCTTGTATGTCCAGCACTTGGACAAACATCTGCACCTTAGATAGCTTGCTGCTCTCAATACAAAACTCAAATGGACTTGAGACTTTAGGCAATCAAAGTAGACAAAGAGGGCTTTCTAACAAGCTGTAAATGACTTAATTTGGACAAGTTTTGATGAGGAAACACAACTCTCAAAGATGAACTACCTGTCCACACAAGTATGCTGAAGAACTGAGCTTCACTCTCAGACTGATAGCTCTCTGAATATATATCCTTTGAGCAATATATTGGTATAGAGAAAGTAGACACAAATAGCTTTCCAAAAAGCTAAAACTCAAGTAATTTGGATGAGTTTTGATCAGGAAACTCAACTCACCAAGATAGACCATGTGCACACATAAGTACACTTTAAAACTGGACTTTACTCTATGATAGATATCTCACAGAGTATGAATGATCTGAATAAGATATTTAAGACAGTGAAAGTAGATGCCAAGAGCTTTCCAACAAGACACAAATCACGCAATTTGAATATGTTTTGATTGGGAAACTGAACCAACCAAAATAGAGTACCTATCTACACAGGTATACTGAAAAACTGGACTTCACTCTTTCACTGATATCTCACAAACTGCATAAGCTTTCAAAGAGATATTTGATATGACAAAACTACACAAGATAAGCTTTCTAATGAATGTTTAAATGCACAAAATGGTTACATATGCACGGAGATATGAGCTCTACAACAGAGCTGTGTACAAACTAACGTGTGGCTGGAAGGAGTCTAAGGGAAAACCAAAATGACAAAATGGCTAGATCCGACTACTCGGAGCTCTTGCCTCTTTCTCTCTTTGTTTTGAATGTGCTCCCACTTCACTTTAATAACCAATGAGCATGTGAAGAAGTTTGTGCCTCCTTCTTAACTCACCACTTTCTCCACTACATGCTACTAACTACAAGACAAGATATTGTATCTCTTACTCATCATGAAGTTTTGACTAGACTTTTTCTTTTCTTATTTTTCCTTTTTTCCTCTACTTTTCCTTTATCTTTATATTTGGTAAATTTATCCAAGCACGACTCATATGAAAATGAGCTTGTACATTTATCTTCAACACTCCCCCTCAAGCTCATTTGGGAGTTATCTTCAACCATGTCTTGCAAATTTATCACATCCTTGAAGCCTTTGAGTTTAGAAGCATCCAAGAACTTTGTAAACATATCTGCAACCTGCTCTTTGGTCTAATGAACTTTATCTCCACATCTTTGCTGAGCACCTTCTCCCTTTACATAATGGTAGTGAACCTCTATGTGCTTGCTCCTTGCATGAAACATAGGATTACTCGCCAAGTAGATACTTGACAGGTTATCACCATATATAGGGATGGTTCCAACTTGCACTCCAAGGTCGGCCAAAAGCTTTTTAATCCACATTGCTTCACATGTGGCAAAAGCTAATCCTCTATATTCAGCCTCCATAGATGAAAGTGCAACAGTAGGTTGTTTCTTTGAGCTCCATGTGATAGGTTTGCTTCCTATCATGAACACATAACCTGAAGTTAATCTTCTATCTTCCTTTGAACCTGCCCAATCAGCATCACTAAAGCCTTTGACCTGCAGTTCTTCATCAAACTTGTAAAATAAAGCATGATTAACTGTATGCTTTATGTATCTCAACACTCTCTTGGCTGAATTTAAGTGTTCACTTGTTGGGGCTTGCATAAACTGATAAAGTACACCAACAACATAAGACAAATCAGGTCTTGTAATGTTTGCATAGATCAATGATCCTACAATGCTTCTGTATGTCGTTACATCTTCCAATGGTTCTCCATCATTTGAACAAATCTTTGTATTTGTGTCTAGTGAGTGGTTTGCATTCACTCATTCCAAATCTGAAAAGAACATCCAATAAGTACTTCCTTTGCATCAAGTAGATGCCACTCTTTCCATAAACAACTTCAATTCCTAAAAAATATTTCAGCTCTCCAAGATCTGAAATTTTAAACTCCTTACCAAGCTTCCTTTTGATATCTTTAATCCCTGTAACATCATTTCCTGTTATGATGAGGTCATCGACGTATATGCAAATATATACCTCTCTATTTTCTTCCTTCTTCATGTACAACGAAGGATCTGCACTACTTGGGTTGTATCCACACTTAGTTAGATACTCTACCAATCTCTGATTCCATGCTCTTGGTGCTTGCTTCAAGCCATAAAGTGCCTTCTTCAACTTGCAAACAAAATTTGGATGGTTTTCATCTTCAAATCCAACCGGTTGACTCATGTATACCTCTTCTTGTAGTTCTCCATTGAGAAAAGCATTTTTGATGTCGAGTTGATATAATGGCCATCTCCTTGAAGCACCAATTGCTATTAAGGTTCTGATAGTTCCCATCTTTGCAACGGGGCTGAAAACTTCATCATAATCTATGCCTTGTGTTTGTTTAAATCCTTTGGCAACTAATCTAGCTTTATATCTAGCTAGTGAACCATCAACATTCCTCTTTACTTTAAACACCCATTTGTTTGGAACAATCTTCATACCTTCTTTCTTTGGCACTAGCTCCCATGTGTGATTATCTTTGAGAGCTTTGATCTCCTCTTTCATAGCTTGCTTCCATTCCTTTTGTGTGCAAGCTTCTTCATATGTCTCAGGCTCTTTGTCTTTGATAACCTGCATCATGTATGCAAAATATGTCGCCATAAAACTATCATAACTCAACCTTTGAGTTCGATACCTTTTCCTTGAAGATCTTCTTTCATTGCCTTTAGAGAGTTGCTTCTTTAACCTATTTAGCTTTACCATCAGAGTGATTACCTCTTCATATTCTTCTTCACTTGCATCTACCTCACTGTTTGGAGTAGCACTTGCTTCTTCGGCTCTACTATGAGCTGAATTTGGAGACAAAGAATGACTCCCCCTCCATGTTGAACATTCTTCATTTGATGTAGATGCCTCTGGACTTGAAGCCTTTGTGCTTGATTGTTGAACTTCTCTTTGATTTGTTCCTGCATAATCATCACAATCTTCTTCAAGAATCTTTTCCTTTCCTTTATCTTCATACCATGGTCTTAGTTCATCAAAGACCACATCTCGCGAGACTCTTAATTCCTTTGTTCTAGGGTTGTAACACTTGTATCCTTTTTGCTCCGTCGAGTAGCCGATGAAAATGCATTTTTTTGACCTTGGTTCCATCTTTGTTCTAACTTCTTGTGGAATGTGAACAAAGCAAACACATCCAAACACTTTAAGGTGTGTAAGATTAGGTTTCTTACCGGAATATACCTCTTCTGGAGTCAAGTGATGTATTCCTGATGTTGTGCACCTATCCATCAAGTAAATAAAGTTGTGGTAGCTTCAGCCCAATAGTACAATGGTACCTTCATCTCGTTGAGCATGCATCTTGCAATTTCAGCAATTTGCCTATTTTTCCTCTCAGCTACTCCATTTTGTTGTGGTGTACACCTACAAGTGAATTGCCTTTTGATCCCATTCTCTTGTAGAAAATCTGAAAATTCTTTGGAGAAGTATCCTCCTCCACCATCGGACCTTAAGGTTTTGATAGAACTTCCTGTTTCCTTTTCAACTTCAGCTTTGAATCTTTTGAATATAGAAAACACCTCTGATTTTTGCTTCATACAAAACAGCCATACCTTTCTTGAGTGATCATCAATGAAGGTGATAAAAAATCTATTACCAGCCATTGATACCTGTTGGGTTGGTCCCCAAACATCCGTATGTATCAAGTCCAAGACATTTGGAGCCACATAATTGCTCCTCTTGAATGGTTGCCTCGTTTGCTTTCCTAGTTGACAAGCTTCACATAACTCATGTAGTCCAATGCTATTAAATTTTGGAAGACCTCTTACCACTTCATGTTTGCTCATGTCCTTCAGCTTTGGAATGTTGATGTGTCCTATTCTTTTGTGCCATAAGTCTAGCTCTGAAATCTTCTTGTTCCCACATTGAATGTACATGACCTTTCCATGTGGATGTTGGACATCCAAAGTGAACATCCTTCCTTCTCTTCTACCTCGAGCAATGACCTTGAAGCCTTCCTTTGGATTCTTTATGAAGCACCCATTCTCATTGAATATGACATGATAACCCTTCTCTACCATTTGTCCTACTGAAATCAAGTTCTTTGAAATTGTAGGAACATGAAGAACATTAGATAGTACCTTTGCTGTACTTGTATCTCCAAGCCTTATATCTCCAATGTGTTCAATCATGTGTTGAGTATCATCAGCTGTTTCAACACATCCTTTTCCACTTGGTACCTGTAGATTAGTGAACAAACTTCCTTGGCATGACATATGGTTACTACAACCTGAATCAATGTACCATTTTTTGTCATCTTCACAAGAGCTTCTATACTCATGTCTCATTGCAAGTAGTGTGTCCTTGCTTCCTTCACTTGAGGTGCTTGCATAGTTGCTTTGGTTCCTTTGACTGCCTCCATTTGGTCTTCCATTCTTCAGCCAACAATCACTAGCATAGTGTCCTACTTTACGACAATGATAGCATGTTATACCTTTATGAGAATTGTAGGAGCTTCGGCCTCTTCCTCTACTTCTACCTCGACCTCTTCCTTGTGCGTTGGCATTTGATGCATCCTTGTTGTCTTTCGAATTGTTTTGATTGTAGTTGGAGTGGATGTGACCTCTTACCTTTCCTCTTGAGCCTCCTCTTGAGTTTCTTTGTTTACCTCGACCTGCATATAACATTTGGTTTTGGCTGTCCTTTCCTTTGGGACCACCGAAGCTAAGCTCTTCTGTGACAAGATGAGGGATTAGTTGTTCAAAACATGGATATACATCTTTCAAGTTAATGGAAGTTATAAAAGGCTTCCATCTTTCATCTTCTCTCAACCCATTGAGAGTATAATACACAAGATCTTCATCTTCAACCGTTGTGCCAATAGAAGCTAAAGCATCGCTTAGCTCCTTAATCTTCAAAGTATATTCAGCTATGGATTGACTCGAGCTTTTCTTGATTGTGTTCAACTCATTCTTGAGTTGAAGTTTCCTAGCTTTGGTATTTGTTGAATACATCCTTTCAAGAGCTTCCCAAGAATCCTTAGCTTTCTCTAGATGTTGAATATGACCTACCATGGCATTAGTAATGACTTGTGAAATGAGGAACATGACTCTCCTATTCCTCTCTTCCCATTCTTTTGCTTGCCTCCTTTGGACTTCGGTGGCCATAGCTTGATTGATTTGAGGTTGGCATCATCGCCGCTCACAATACCCCATAAGCCTTTGCCCATTAGGTAGTTGGTCATTCTAAACTTCCACACGGGATAGTTATCCTTGTCCAACTTCTCTACTTGTTGACCCAAGTCAACCATTGAAGAGTATCAAAGACTTTGAGAGTTACCTCGAATAGCTATAGTCCTTTGCTCTTGCGTTTGTGAAGCTCCTTCTTGTTTTGTAGTTCCTCTTTTGCTTTGCTTCAACTACAGCTCTGATGATGAAGCTTCAGCACCAAGTTCGCTCTGATACCAACTGTGGAGAATGAGTTCTCCTATGCGCAACGGAAGTGTGTAGTGAACCCTTGTATGTCCAGCACTTGGACAAACATCTACACCTTAGATAGCTTGCTGCTCTCAATAAAAAACTCAAATGGACTTGAGACTTTAGGCAATCAAAGTAGACAAAGAGGGCTTTCTAACAAGCTATAAATGACTTAATTTGGACAAGTTTTTATTAGGAAACACAACTGTCAAAGATGAACTACCTGTCCACACAGGTATGCTGAAGAATTGAGCTTCACTCTCAGACTGATAGCTCTCTGAATATATATCCTTTGAGCAATATATTTGGTATAGAGAAAGTAGACACAAATATATTTCCAACAAGCTAAAAATCAAGTAATTTAGATGAGTTTTGATTAGGAAACTCAACTCACCAAGATAGACCACCTGCACACATAAGTACACTATAAAACTGGACTTTGCTCTATGATAGATATCTCATAGAATATGAATGATCTGAATGCGATATTTGAGATAGTAAAAGTAGATGCCAAGAGCTTTCCAACAAGACAAAAATCACACAATTTGGATATGTTCTGGGTGGGAAACTGAACCGATCAAAATAGACTACCTATCTACATAGGTATACTGAAAAAATGGACCTCACTCTTTCACTAATATCTCACAAAATACATAGGCTTTCAAAGAGATATTTGATATGACAAAACTACACAAGATAAGCTTTCTAATGAATGTTTAAACGCACAAAATGGTTACATATGCACGGAGATATGAGCTCTGCAACAGAGCTGTGTACAAACTGACGTGCGGCTGGAAGGAGTCTAAGGGAAAACCAAAATGACAAAATGGCTAGATCCGACTACTGGGAGCTCTTGCCTCTTTCTCTCTTTGTTTTGAATGTGCTCCCACTTCACTTTAATAACCAATGAGCATGTGAAGAAGTTTGTGCCTCCTTCTTAACTCACCACTTTCTCCACTACATGCTACTAACTACAAGGCAAGATATTGTATCTCTTACTCATCATGAAGTTTTGACTAGACTTTTTCTTTTCTTATTTTTCATTTTTTCCTCTACTTTTCCTTTATCTTTATATTTGGTAAATTTATCCAAGCACGGCTCATATGAAAATGAGCTTGTACATTTATCCTCAACAAGAATGAGACATGGGAATTGGTGCCAAGACTAACAAATCACAAGGTAATTGGATGCAAGTGGGTGTATAAGACAAAGAGGTTTGTAGATGGAAAAGTGTCTAGATACAAGTCTAGACTTGTGGTCAATGGATATGCCCAAACACATGGAGTGGACTATGATGAAACCTTTAGTCTAGTTGCTAAGATGTCTACAATAAAAACTCTAATTGCTAATGGTACATGTAAAGTTTGGAAGCTATCTCAATTAGATGTTAAGAATGCATTTTTAAATGGATATATTATAGATGAGGTGTACATGGAGCTACCAGAGGGTTTCAAAGAGTCAAATGGATCAGATTATGTGTGTAAGCTCAAGAGAACTTTGTATGGCTTGAACCAAGCCCCAAGGCCATGGAATTATAGACTTGTCAAGCTCTTGAATGAACTTGGATATCAAGCTTCAAAGGCAGATAGTAATTTGCTAGTGAAGGCAAGTGAAAATGGGTATATTTATGTTTGCATTTATGTTGATTGTATTATTGTCAAAGGTACAAATGCTCAAATAATCAAAGAGCTCAAGAAGCAAGTAGAAAAGGAGTTTAAGATAAGTGATTTGGGAAATTTCTCTTATTTCCTAGGGATGGAGATTTTATATACTCAACATGGAGTATATGTTACACAAGAAAGGTACTTGAAGAATCTTATGATGAAATTTAATATGGAGAATTGTAAGCCTCCAACCACGCCTTTCAAGGTAAGTCACAAATTGAGCAGGTATGGAGGAGAAGAGTTCAAGGACATGAAGACATTTCAGAGTTTGATAGGAAGTTCAATCTATGCCACATTGACAAGACCAGATATTTCATATGCAGTTGGTGTCTTATCACAATTCATGCATTGTCCAAAGAAAACCCATTGGATTGCAACAAAAAGAGTGCTAAGATATATCAAAGGAACTCTGAATGAAGGTTTCTATTATAGATTTACTTCTCATACTAGAATCAAAGTGTTTAGCAATCCAGATTGGGGAGGTAATTCAGATGATAGAAGGTCTACTCATGGTTACTTGTGTTATGTTGGAGATAAGCTAATCTCTTGGTGTTCAAAGAAGCAACATACAATTGCTTTGTCATCCACAGAAGCAGAGTATAAAGGAATGGTGGAAACTGCAAAACAAGTAATCTAGTTGAAGACCTTGTGAAGAGATGGATTTGTACTTAGAGAAGATGAAGTGGTGCTACAAAAACTTTGCACTACACCGGCCAAATAAACTCCAAGGATATGTAGTGGGCCCTTTTAGCTTGCAAAAGGATGTATTAGACACCCTATGTACCTTCAAAGATCACTCTAAAAAAGATAAATCAAGATAGATAAGTAGGAGTTGAACCATGAGTAAAAAACTTGCTATTTTGGTTTATACACCTATCCAAAGTTTTGAACGATTCTCTAGCGACATCAGTAATTAACTTAATTCCTTTTGTGGAACTTGTAGTAACTTAGAAAGTGTTAGTCGGCCGCTGGATTGGCAATTGTAAAGACTGAATCTTTTCATATTCCGCACGAACGAAAGGTTGTTACAAAGATGTTTTGTAATCTTTATAAATCAATGAAAAAGAGACGCTTTGGTGACGATTAGTGGGATCACCAGACTGTCTGTCTGGGTGATTGATCTGTAACGTTACTGTGGTGTGCATTGAGTAATTCTGAGTATTCTGTTCTCATCGCTGTCTTGTGTGTTTATCGATACCTGTTCGGTTTGTGATTTACCTAGACGACCAGAAGATCGCCATACTGTCTGTCTAAGGGAATCGTTCTGCGTAGTTTCCGTTGTGATTGTTTTGATAATGCTGCGTATTGTTGTGTCTCTCTGTTTTATTGATGTTTTGTAATTTGTTTGATGAAGCCCATGCACCAGTAATGGCAGTTCAGTACTGTGTGGTTGAGAACTCGGAATCATCCTACGTCTTCT
The DNA here is from genome assembly GCA_020310875.1 of Ceratopteris richardii. Lineage (NCBI taxonomy): Eukaryota > Viridiplantae > Streptophyta > Polypodiopsida > Polypodiales > Pteridaceae > Ceratopteris > Ceratopteris richardii. The sequence continues at coordinate 135,085,065 of CM035429.1, read as the reverse complement.
GTTCTGGTGGATTATCCGCACCTGCATGGTACAGATCGAGTTACTGTTATTGACTCTGTTGTGTACGATAGTTTGTGTTGGATCAATTCTTTAAGCTAGACAAAAGTAATCTTGTATTACGGTACTGAATATTGCCTGCGCTGTACGCTGAGAGAGCATTAACTGGAGTGTGTTCGGTAAGCCTTGGAAGAGTCCGCTTACAGATAGTAAGATTGTGAAGCGTAAACAGATTCTTGATAGAGTTCTTGAACATTAGTATATTGTTGTGTATGAAGTGGTTATTTTGGGGAAAATCAAGCATAGGGCCTCTGTTTAACAGACCCCTTCCACTCCCAAGAACCCGAATAGGTGTTTAAATGCGCTTCTGACGGCAAGCAATGTTTAACACTGGCGCCGTCTGTGGGAAAGTGGCACTAGATTGTTGCCATTTGTCTGTGCGAATGTGGCATCAAGAGTGTTCGTTGATTAATTGTGAAAGTGGTCATAGATTGTGAATCGACCGTAAGGAAGAGTAGTACGCAAAGTATTGCAAACGTAGTATATGCCGGTTACTCGTTCCGGTGAATCATACCCGAAGCATAGAAGAAACCAATAGTCCTGGGTGATACCTAATTTGCTAAGGACGCCTCCAGGAGGAAGAAGCACAAATAAGTTTAACCCAGTTATCAAGAAAGTGAAGAACGCTAGTAGCGATTCCGATAAAATTGCGGTGGAACGTACTGCAATTTCGACAGATTCCGGTGCGATTGTGGCACAGTCTATCGAAGATATAGTCACTCCAGAATCTACCAAGACGCAGTATGCAGTTGACCTAACACCATCTGGTCAAGATTCAAATTTGTCTAAGGATAGAAGCATGTTGGCCAACGAAATTAGTGAAGGTGAAACATTACCTTGTTCTGGTGAAAATACGACAAATTTCGGTGATACTTCGGTACCCGTTGCCGAGACTTCACAATTTTCTGGTGACAGTTTACCATTTCCTGGTGAATCTTCATTCCAGTCACCACTATTCGGAGTAAGTTTCCCTACATTTGATATCAAGGAGGAAGGTAGCTTATTCGAAACTGAAATCCGAAAGATAGTGAACGATATTATCAAGCCGGAAAGTGCACAGGCTGACGATACAGATTCTGACGGTTCAGATATTCAGCCTCGGGACTCAGAAGATAGTAACAATACAACCGCCAGCACAATGAGTGGGCAACCACAACAAGAACAACAACAACAACAACAACAACAGCAACAACAACATCCATTTCCACCCCGACCGGCTCCAACAAGAGTGACATACACCAAATTCGATGGGTTTCCAGGTGATGATCCTGATGCCCACGTACGTACTTTTGAAATTAGTTATGCAGTATTAAATCATCCCCCTGATCCGGCATACAAGGCTATTGTATTCCAGTCTACATTGGTTAATGAGGCAGCCAGATGGCTTACAGAATATGATTTTAATCATTTTGTGACTTATGAAGCAGTAAGGGATGCATTTTTGCAGAGATTTTGGTTAAAGAAGAATCCGGAAGAAATTTTTGATTATTTACAGAACAACAAACAGAAACTGCACCAGACCATGCAGGAATATGCCACCTTGTTCCGAACGCATTTGAGGCAACTACCGTCGGCCCATGCAAACCTGCCGGATGATGTCATCACTCAATGGTTTATTAATGGGTTAACTCCGCAGCTCAGACAGATTATGATCATCCGCTCTGTGGGAGCTATGACATTAGATGCGGTTATTGCAATGGCTTTGCAGCTTGAGAATAAGGTAGGAGGATTTACAGAAGATCTGGAATGGTTAAAAGCGACTAAGAATGTTACCAAAGATCCGACCAGACAGATGTACTGCACGACGTGCTAGAATTCAGGGCATACCAGTGCCACTTGTGCCCTCAATCAGTTGTTTTGCGCTATCTGCAATATGACCCGACATTCCACCGAAAACTGTGCATACAATGCCAAAGTGCAGGGAACAACAACAGTAAATGCAATTATACAAGAACCAAGGCAGCCTGCCAATCACTATGTACCTCCTCAAATGAGAAACAACCAGCAGCAAGGCTACCAAAATTATCGAGGATAGAGAAATAATAACTACAATGCAAACCACTGGCAGACAGGTCCACCACAAGAAGGTAATGTTTTGCCACCTCCTCGTTGTCATTTCTATGGTGAATTAGGACACATTCGAAGATTTTGTAAAGATGCGGCCGAATATGATCAAAGGAAGAAGGAGCACCAGAACCCAATGACAAATATGGTTCATATCACACCCATAGAAACACAAGCTGCAGTAGTTCAGACCAGATCCGGCAAGCCACTACAACTAGCAGCTGAGATATTTGAACCAAGCATCCGCGAACAACAAAGAATGTATGACAAAACAAGTAAATGGACCACCCAAGAACCTACAGTGTTCCCAGACCCGATTCCGGTGACCCAAGTTCCGCTGTCAAAAGAAACTGCACAAGAGCAAGAGTCAATCCTAGTAACCGACGCATCGTCTTCAAAATCGGTGAAAAATACAAATCAAGCAGATCAAGCATGGGAGATTTTATCTAAAGCATCCATTAATCTCCCTCTTGGCCAGTTACTTGCATTAGTACCAGGAGTTCGGCAACAGTTTCAGCAACGGTTCAGTCCTAAGTCTGCCTGCATTCCAGCAACGGTAACAGTACAACCAGAAACTGACTCTACGGTGGATCACTCGGTTCCTTTAATTACGGTATGGTACAAAAATCATAAAATTAATCAAGTATTAATTGATGGTGGGTCCGGTGTAAACATAGCTACTGCAGCACTTTGTAAAAAGTTAGGATGGACCGAAATTGAACCTGTGCAGTTTTTTGTTAGAATGGCCAACCAATCCAGAGTCCATCCAGTAGGACTCATACGGAATGTGCCAATCACTTTGCAGGGAATCACTTTTAAGATGACTTTCGTAGTTCTAGAACTACCATAGTATAGTCTTGATTATAACCTTCTTTTCGGCCGTCCTTGGCTGAAACAAGCTAAGGTTATACAGGATTGGTCCGCACAGGAACTCACTTTCAAAGACAATAACCAAAAATATGTGGTAAAATTAGATGCTATTCAGCCCTGTGAACTACATGCTAGACCTTATGTGGCAGAACCAATTCACATGCTGGATGGTTTATCCGATGATGAGGAAGAAGAATTTTTGAAGAATAACATAGATGTAATTTCCTTAGGGACTGTTGATTTACAATCTGTTGTAGATCACTGGAATCCGGCAGTTTGTACGGTGATGCCTGTGACCGAAGAAGTAGAAACAGAAAATACTACTGCTAAGGATGAAACTGCTATACAACAGCTTTTACAATGAGTCGATGATTCAAAAAAACCTCATCAATTCTATGTTCCAGAAGATCAGTTGATCACATATAATTTAGGGGATGAAGTTAATCCACGACCTATCAAAATAAAGGAAGGATTGTCTGAAGTATTTCAAGAAGATTTGATCCAGTTACTTGGTGAGTTCGCTGATGTTTTTGCATGGGATTACCGTGACATGAAGGGTCTGGATCCTCGCATATATCAGCATCGAGTTGTACTTAAACCGGAAGCAAAACGAATTAAACAACCCAGCTACCAGATGAATCCTAACTACGTAGCACAGGTAAAGGTAGAGCTTGATAGGTTATTAAAAGATGGATTCATTGTTCCAATAGAACATGCTGAGTGGATATCATCCATTGTTATCGTCCCTAAGAAGAATAAGCAGCTACACATATGTGTGGATTACCGGAAACTGAATGCAACTACGGTGCCAGATCTGTTTCCTCTTCCATTTCTTGATACAACGCTGGATAGAGTGGCTGGGCACGAAATGTATTCATTTCTGGATGGATATAGTGGGTATAATCAGGTCACAATGGCTGAGGAAGATATACCAAAAACAACGTTCATTACCAATTGGGGTGTTTTTGCTTGTATAGTTATGTGGTTTGGATTAAGAAATGCCCCTCGTACTTTTCAACAATGTATGCAGGAAATCTTCTCCCCCTATCTTACTTCTTTCATGCAAGTATATCTAGATGATTTCTCTTTATTTGGTAAGATGGTAGCACACCTGTATCATTTACGGTGTTGCTTTGAGAAGTGTTGTGAATATAGACTTTGCCTGAACCCAAACAAGTCTGTGTTTGCAATTTCATGTGGTAAGCTGCTTGGCCATATTGTGTCTGCACAAGGCATACAAGCCGATCCAGATAAAATTGCAGCTGTGTTAGAAGCACCTGTGCCTACTACGCCCAAAGAAGTCATGCGATTCATGGGTCAAGTCAGGTGGCATGGTCGACATTTACGGTGGCTCGCTCATCTGGCAATACCTCTCAATAGATTAATAACCAGTACTCCTCGACAGTTTGTTTGGACTCAGGAATGTCAAACAGCATTTGATCGTCTCAAAAGCTTATTAACGCAGGTTCCAATTCTACAACCTCTTGATTGGGAACACCCATTTCATGTTTTTGTAGACGCATCAGATATCGCCATCGGCACTGTTTTAATGTAACAAACTGATAAGTGGTTTCGGCCTGTTTATTATGCGAGTAGAAGACTTGCTCTTGCAGAAAAGAATTATTCTGTAACTGAAAGAGAATGTCTGGGTTTAGTGTATTTTGTAAAGAAATTCAGGCACTATTTACTTGGCCACAAATTTACTTTTCATGTAGATCATGCTGCACTTGTCTATCTAGTACGGCAACAACATTTAGGTGGTCGATTAGCGCGTTGGGTTCTACTTTTACAAGAGTTTGATTACGAAGTAATTCATCGGCCCGGCAGTTCACATGCATTAGCAAATTTCCTTTCTCGCTTAGATTCCGGTGAAGCTCCGGTCGGAGTAGATGACACCACACCAGCGATTTATGTTACTGATCCAATTCAGGATGAATCGGCAGAACCCCTTATGCCATCTACATATTATGATCAGATATTAACTTTTCTTACTGATGGATGTCTTCCTGCTCAGATTTCTCCATGCATAAGAAAATTGCAGTTTACAATCGTAAATTTCGGTTGATTGCTGGAGAGTTGTATTATATGGATCGCACTGGAGTTTTACTTCGCTGTATTCCTCCACATGAAGTAAACTCAGTTATAGCTTTGGCACATTCAATACCTTCCGGTGGGCATTTTGCAGCAGATTTAACATACCGGAAAATTCTCCAAAGCGGACTATGGTGGCCTACTATGTACAGGGATGTATCTCAGTTTGTCAAACAATGTGATAATTATTAGAGGTCTGGATAGTCGTTACAACGCCATTTTTTCCCTCTACAACCTGTCTTACCTTTAGAACCTTTCCAGAAGTGGGATCTTGACTTTATTGGGCCAATTACACCTCCAGTAATACTCAATAATAACCGCTACATTCTGACATGTACAAATTATGCTACCAGATGGGCAGAAGCCTGAGCTTTACGGTCTGCTACAGCTCTTTCGGTAGCAAAGTGTTTAATGAAGGATGTTTTTCCACTTTTTGGCTTACCTTTGGAGCTTGTGACAGATCAAGGCACGCATTTTGTTAACAATTTAATGAAAGTGCTCACATATTTTTTTCAGATTATGCATAAATTCAGTTCTCCTTATTATCCTCGTGCTAATGGCTTAGCTGAAAGTACAAACAAAACCTTATTGACTATGCTTCAGAAACTGATTATAGAATCATCGGAAAGATGGGACCAGCTGTTACCTGCAGTATTATGGGCGTATCGGACTACATACAAGGTAGCAGCAGGACTAACCCCTTTCAAATTGGCTTACGGACTAGAAGCCATAGCTCCAATGGAAGTTGTTATTCCTAGTTTACGTGTGGCCATCACTCAGAAGTTGTTACCGGAAGAGTCCTTGCCATTTTGGTTGGACACACTCAGAGAACTAGATGAGCATCGCTGGGAAAGTTTTCTGACTATTAAGGAAGTGTAGTTAAGAAAAGCTCGTACTCATGACCGATATCTTAAAACTCGAGTTTTTAAGATAGGACAGCCTGTGTTATTTTATAATGCAAATTCAAATCGCTCGGTTGGAAAATTCAAGTTACGATGGTTTGGTCCCTACCGGATTGCTGAACAAGTAGGTCCAGCTACTTTTCGGTTGACTACTTTTATCGGAGTTCCTCTTTCGAAAGTCATCAATGGTTCAAAGTTGCAACCGTATCATCAAGCATCTGACTCTCGCTGACGTGTTCGGCGTTTTTTCATGTTATTTATTTTCTTTTTTTGTTTTTGCGCGCTTAATAAAATAAGTCTGTAAATATCCTCGTTTTGCTACCTAATTATGATCAACAGCCGCCCTACATTATCGATTCTACTCATGCATGCACACCAAAGTTATGAGGTTATCATCTCAACATCGCGCGATGATTAGTAATTTCGATTGCTTCCCGCTGCAAAGCATCTACTTCACCTTTTTCGTTTCACTGTTAATCGCTATTGTGTCTGTGTGATCTGTGTGTTTGTGCTATCTGTATATCCTGTGCTTTCTGTTCTCGTGCTTGCTATTGTCTGTGTATCATGGAAGCTCTGGCAAACTTCGCCGCCTTCCGTGAAGGACTCCCTACAGATGTAGGTGAGTTCTTGCGCATCCGTGGGTTAGTCAATTTCGCTGAATTGCCTTGGCATTCAGTGGATTGCCACCCTTTCTACGCACAAATCATCGCCACCATTGCTGCCACACCTGCTACGGAGCAGAGTTGGCCTATCACTTCCCTGCCCTCTCGTACCGTAATTACCCTCCAAACCTTTACTGATGCATTTCGGCTCTCTCCGCAAGGTCAGGAGAATGGCCCTAATCTGCCGTTAGCCACAATGAACCAATTATTCCCTAGGCACTCTTCCAACGAATACGCTATCCTTTGTCACCCCGAGCCCGAATGATCAGCATTACAATTTTTAGTTGCCATCTTGAACCTGCAAAAGCGCACATATGGAATTTCTCGACCCTTTTACTCCGCCATAGATCTAGCTGCCAGAGAACCTGTAAACTTTGCCTCATACTTTTTCCGCCGCATTCACAAAGAATGTGTTTCAATCATCAAACAGGTCAATAAGGGAGATATGCCACGATCAAGGTTACCGCATATTCTCAGTTTCCTATTTCCGGTCATCCAAGCAGCACAACCACCACCCTGAGGACTCGTTCTGCACCATGAAGAGTCTGCACAGATATGGGACGATGATGAAGAAGATGACGAAGAGATTTTCCACCTCCTCTGCCGGAAAAGAATCAGAATTAGTTCATCTGACAGTGAAGTACAGGGTTTAGCCGCAAATGATAAAGCAGATAACAATGAAGAGGAAGGGAATGAAGATGAGACTTTCCACAACACCGCAACATCAATTCATCATGATTCATCAGCGCAGTCTTCTTCAGAGAAGACCCAAGAGCATGAGGATACCAACAATTCTGCAGATAATTCTACTAAAGAACAATCTCAACAACAATCTGAACAGGAAAAGCAACAGGATGAACAACCTATAATTAAAGAAATTTTTGAAGAACTGCTTAGAGCAGTGGAGTCTACAGCTGCCGCCCCTGATGACACTACGCAACCAACCACCGAAAAGGTAATCGACACAACTACTATTCTTCTTACTCATCCACCCGAACCTCCAATTCAGCCCACCATCCCTGTTCCACCCATTGTCACTGAGGAACCTACCGCTTCATCATCTTCGTCACCAAACTATTCTCCACCGAATTCCCATCAGCTCCTCACAGCCTCTTCATCTTAGCCTCATTCTCATCCTTCGCTTCCTTCACTCCCTGTATTTTCTGAGCTAGCATCCATGGGACAAATGCTGATCCAGTTATCGCAACAACTACCTATACAATTGAAGGAAGTGACTAATAACATCCGGGATGAATTACAACATAAGGTTGATGTTCTGGAAGCTGATATCAGCCCACTCCAGGAAGAACTCACCGAAGTCAAAGTAGAAAATCATAATTTAAGTGAACAGATTAAGGAGCTACAGGCCCGACTTGCCGACCAGGAGACAATTATAAATGAAAGAGATGCTATCTTGGCCGAAGTCAGAACAAAGGAAGACTTATTGTGCGCTGTAGAGGCTGAAAATAGGAATTTGAAACAATTAGTCCAAGACAAGGAGGATGCACGTATAGCTTTAGGCAATCTGTTAGAAGAAACCAAAAAATAGCTAAATGAAGCAGCACAGAAAGGACAAGAGATGGCAGATTTACTTAAGAAGACTAATGAAGAACTCTAGAGGTGCAAGAATGATTTATCTGATGTAAACAATATTCTTGAACGCAAATTGACCATGGAAGCTCAATTACAAAAAGAGATAACAGGGGCGGAATGCTTACTACAAGACAATCCAATTTCAAAATCAGGAGATAGAAAGAAGAGAATATCAACTGGATACACAGAAAGAGAGATGAGCCAAAATAGATAAACAGATAGCAGATATGAAGGTCACTAGAGATGCAGCTCTTTCGAATGAGTTCTATTTACAGGAAGCTTTTATGCAAACTCAAGCAGAAGTTTTGATGTCCCAGGTTGTTTCTTTAAGTGCAGTACGTACAGACGCTCAGCTGGTAGAACCAGACATTTTGAAGCAGATGTTAGAATCAATTAAGAAGAAAATTGCCCGGACATTTAGATTAGCCAGAACAATGTATTTAGAAGGGATAGTAGATGAGCCCTAAGCTTTTTTGTATACCTGTGGGTTCGAGTCCACCGTGCATGCTAGTGTTAGTCGGCCACCGGATGGGCAATTGTAAAGACTGAATCTTTTCATATTCCACACGAACGAAAGGTTGTTACAAAGATGTTTTGTAATCTTTATAAATCAATGAAAAAGAGACGCTTTGGTGACGATCAGTGGGATCACCAAACTGTCTGTCTGGGTGATTGATCTGTAACGTTACTGTGGTGTGTGTTGAGTAATTTTGAGTATTCTGTTCTCATCGTTGTCTTGTGTGTTTATCGATACCTGTTCGGTTTGTGATTTACCTAGACGACCAGAAGATCGCCAGACTGTCTGTCTGAGCGAATCGTTCTGTGTAGTTTCCGTTGTGATTGTTTTGATAATGCTGCGTACTGTTGTGTCTCTCTGTTTTGTTGATGTTCTGTAATTTGTTTGATGAAGCCCATGCTCTAGTAATGGCAGTTTAGTACTGTGTGGTTGAGAATTCGGAATCATCCTGCATCTTCTGTTCTGGTGGATTATCCGCACCTGCACGGTACAGATCGAGTTACTGTTATTGACTCTGTTGTGTACGATAGTTTGTGTTGGATCAGTTCTTTAAGCTAGACAAAAGTAATCTTGTATTACGGTACTGAATATTGCCTGCGTTGTACGTTGAGAGAGCATTAACTGGAGTGTGTTTGGTAAGCCTTGGAAGAGTCCGCTTACAGATAGTAAGATTGTGAAGCGTAAATAGATTCTTGATAGAGTTCTTGAACATTAGTATATTGTTGCGTATGAAGTGGTTATTTTGGGGAAAATCAAGCATAGGGCCTCTATTTAACAGACCCCTTCCACTCCCAAGAACTCGAATAGGTGTTTAAACGCGCTTCTGACGGCAAGCGACGTTTAACAAAAGCCAACAATCAAGACTTATTTCATCAAAATTGATGGACCACATAAAGAGGAACATTTTTAACAAAGTGTAGCATCACCCCGATTTTCACTGGCTGTAGTAGTACTCAGACCCATGAGCAGAGAAATTATAATATTGCAACATTACAAGATCGAATGTGTACTCGAGCCACAATGACTCAAGGACTTGTACCAATGAGACTATACCTCAATTGCCATACAAGTGCATATAGTGGAGTTCTTTTCACACATTTAAATGTCAATCCTAAGGAGAAACTTACCAAGTGTATGAAGACATGTGCACACGTGATAGAAAATGAAGTGAGTTAGCTATTCAAGCATGAGAAAGGACTAATACTACCCACACCTACTGAAATACTGGAAGTGTTGCCGCAAGCCTCTTTTCAGCAGTTTTGGTTTTTTGAGGTTTTCTCCCAGCCCAGAACTCCGAATATAGGCAATAGGGTACTCGTTTCGAAGCTCTCGACGAGACAAATCCAACGGTGGTGGTTTCACTCAATTCTGACCATTTTGCTGCAAGTTATGGCAGAAACAGTGAATTACGGGAGTCTCAAACACCCGCGTTTTTGCTTCTCCTAGCTTACGCACGCACTACAGCAGCTCAAATCAAAGGGAAAGGGGTAGACAACAGTCCTACACTTACGTTTCAAGCATCACACACACATACAAGAGCAAAATGAAGATCAAAATCAGCAAGAAAGAGGCAAACTCGAAAATTCAGAAGTGCCCCTTCTTCACAATGACAAGAAGTTTTTCACAATGAGTCACTTTTGACTTATATACTAGTGCCCTAAGTTTGGTCCTTTCATACAAGAGACCGGCACTTTATTCACTAAGAGGTTAATTTCCTACTATGGTACATGGGTAAATCACTAATCTTCTGTGGGTATGCACTTAGAGGACTCCTCTAGTGCATTTACAACGGAAAATATATACAAGGGTGGTTATGATACAAAAGTTGTGTGTCCAAATCGGAAAAATTTTGGGGCCCGTCTTTTTTTTCTGCTTTCTGTGCGCTTTAGCTCTGCAACACTCTCCCCCTCTTCGTCTCTGTCGTCCCTTGACAGACTTTGCTTCGCGAACGCGTCCCTTGGTTAGTATTGTCTGCAGTTAAACAGACATGCAAATTCGATGGCCTTCTTGATTCAAGCTCTACAACTCGAGAGCCTGATGTAATTGTCTTGCCTGTTGACTTGGGTTGCCACGCACGCCACCAGTGACTAAGAATGTGCTGTTCTTAGTCACCCTCTTCAACTTTTCAGCCTCTACCCCTTTCTAACTTTTGGTCCTACTCTGATGTTTGAAAAGTCCACTACTCGGGACCCCGGGGTTTAGCGTTGTAGCCTGGTGCGTGCCCCTGCGGGGCTCTGTGCAGAGATGGGTGTTGCGCCCCTGCGGGGCTTCCTGCAGAGATATATTCTTTTTCTCTTCTTAATGAATTGTTTTGGACTTTGATTTTCTTTTTCTTTTCTTCTTGCTTGATTGTCCCTCTACACGTCTCTCCTCCTGAACTCTGTCGTCCTCGACAGGCTTTCTGAGGCGACGCGTGTATGTTTGAATGGCGGTTTGCTCTCGTTGGTTCAGCAGATTTGCATGACATAGCATGAATTCTTTCCATTGCTTTGACTTCACTCCGTCTTCTGGCGCCTGTCGATGATCAGCAAAGAAGCTTGTTTCATAGGCCACCAGCCTTGCATTTAAATTTGAAGTCATTTTCACAAAAATTTCCGAATCTATTTCAAAGAAGCCGGTAAAGAATGCTTCTTCGAAGGTCTGCATATATGTTGATGGCAAAAACATAAGGCGGGAATAGTATGCCATAATGGTGAGTCGGCTCGGAATGGTTGATAAATCAAAAATGAGAGCTTCCGACCCTTGCGTAATGCCGATGAAATTCAAAAATGTATACTTCGCATGCTGGAAGACCTTCAACACTGTAATGAGCATGCTAAATATTTTATTTGTCATCTTGACTGCTAAGTCCGGCACTGTAGCATATTTGGCAATCCAGAATTCCATTGTCTTCACCATATATTCTTCGGTAGGTAGATAATTATGTGGCGGACTAGGTAGTAACGGGTAATTTAGCCACTGATTATTGATAGAGCCTTGACGCTGTGCTTCCCAAAATTGCGTCCAAGAGCGTCTGCGGGGTACAGGACAAAATGATGGGTTTACCTGAAGCGCATATGGTGATGCTTCCCACTGTACCCGCAAAGTCGGATTCTTCTCCAAAATTTTTCTTCGCCATATGGGATCCGCCTTCTCAAATTCCTCTTGAGTATACTTGAGAGTGTCATGCTGGAATTGAAGGTTGTGATCCGGATCTTTATTCGTGGTAGTCTTTATATACATGCGCGTCTGTTCTTTAAGTAGACCATATGGTACATTGAAGGGCTTCAAAATTTGTTCTAGCTGTTTATTGTCTATTCGAGCTTCTTTCATTATTTGTATTATTTGATCTTCAAAATCAGCAGTGAGCTGGGACACCAGTAGTGCCCTTTCTGGTCTGCTCAATTCTGCAATGTCTCGTGTGTTAGGTTCTATTGGAACCTCCTTTTCCGCCCTTATTGGTGAATGATACAAGGGGGGAGAGAGAGGACGTACCTCTTCCTCCACAGTAGCCGTTGTTTCCGGAGGAACTACTGGTGTCCCCTGTTTCTCTGTTAGCTCAATCTGCTCCTGCAACCATTTAATGATATCATCTTTATTCTTGAGCTCCTCTTCAGCCTTTGTAAGTTTTTCTTGATGTTTGATTAATTCCTGTGCCACGATATGCATGTGATCCGTGTCTTCTTTGCACTGTCGGAAATAATCTTTCTCGGCTTTTTTCCATTTCTTTCGTAGAGCTGCAGTATCATTCATATATTTTTGTTCCCATTCTGCAATGGTCTCTTGCTCCTGTTTGAGCTGATCTGCCATCCTTGTCAACTTATCTTCCATGTCTTTGATGTCCTCATTTGATTTGTCACTATCTTGCGGTGGTTGATCACTGAGGAGAGCTGTCATTAGCTCCTTGTTCCTGTCCCTTAGTTGGTCTGCTTCTTCCATGCTCACTTTTAGCTGTGATTCGAGCACCTTGCTACGAGTCTGTATTCTTGTTTTCTCTTTTTCAGTTATGTCTATTTTCTTTGTTAGCTCCAAAACTTGCTCTTTTAGTTGGGCATTCTCCTTTTCTAATGTTTTGCATTGTGTTTTGGTTGTTTTTATCTCTTCCTGTTTCTTCAACACTTGAGCTTCTACTTTAGATAATTTCTTTGCCAGATTCATACCTTCCTTCTGAAGCTCCTGTTTGTCGAGCATGGCCTGGTCGTAATCTTCATCAGCATCAAGCATCAGCTGTTGAGTGTCTAGTGCCGTGCGGATCATATCCTGCACCACAGGCTTGAGCTGAGCTATGTCCACATTCAACCATGTCTTTGGTATGTCTGGGGTTTCTCCGGTTTGTACATCTTGTCCTTTTGCTACGTGGATCAGTTCTTGATGTGGTTGTCGAACTTGTAGTTGTACTTTCATTTCTGCTTCATCTTTGACCACTGTACGAACCTTCGTGGCACTCCCTTGAAATGTTACATCCAGAGGGGACGGTTCTGCCACAACCCTTAGTGGGGTGAAGGGTTCTTCGTCTTCTTTTTCTTCTTCCTGAGGCTTATCCTCTGATATCATTGCATGCACCTCATTATGAGTTTTGTCCTCCTTTGTGTGGGTGATGGAGGCATCCTTCGGTTGCATAGTGTTTTGTCCTTCTTCTTCTGCATTCTCTGTGGTTGTATTCTGGTCTGCCAGCGATGATTGACCTTTTTCTTTGTTGTCAGCTTGGGCTTCGTCATAATTTACTTCATTTAATTCGGCCCACTGGCCATCATCCTTAGATTCACTTGGAATATCTACATCCAATAACGATGTAGTTTGCTTTTCTTGGTCGTCGGATCCTGAACTTGAATTGTCTAGCCCAATCTCCCGATATCTGTGTACCTTAGTGAGTTTGCGCTTTGGTTTTTGAGCTTTTGCTGACTGCTGATAGTGATGACCCTGCACTGGTAGATTGATTTGTCCTTCTGTATACTTGTGAGTCTGCTCCAGTGCTTGGGTTAATTCTTCCTCCGTAATCTTTCTGGGTCCTTGAGTGGTGGTTGTAGGCAGCACATGTACTCTCTTTGTTTGCTGTGCGTCTTCATCTTTTTGTAGAACTTCTCTAGGCCGTTTTGTACCTCGCATCGTGCCTCTCATCCGAGGTTGCGAACTGGTTTCTATTTCTTCTATCTGCTTGCTCCCTTTCTTTTGTTTCGGTACAGTAGCTTTCTTGACAAATTGAGCCAACTCCATTGAAGATGGCATCTCCTTCAAGTACTCGCGCATGCCCAATGCGTGGTAAATCATAATTGTAATGGCAGTGGTCCCATTAAGGAATTTCTTGTTTTCCCATTTCTTCTTGGCCTCGAACAATCTTTCTTGCACATATGGGGTAAGATTTACCTGATTACCAATCTGTTTTATGGCATGAGACAATAATTGCACAATAATCTTTTGAGGAGCCGTGTATCTGTTCATACTCGGGAAGCAGAAGTGTTGATGAATCAACCTGACTTCTTCTTCGATATCCACTCTATTAATGTCGACAAAAGTTCTAGTATTTGCTCGACGACTTTCTTCTTTGACCGTGTTGACACCGTCTTTTTCCCATTCAAATGCTTCTTTGATTAAGTCGTGGGAGAACTGAATGACTACCCATTCTCCATTCTTATCCATCACATTGGCTTCTGGCACCAATGGATCATGTAGTGCTGGTCTCAGAGTGTTCATGACTTGGGTACAGCGTTGGAAATCCGGCTTGTAGATAGGTAGCTCAAAATACTTGTGAATTCCTGCCTTCTTCATGATATCGATGGTAGATGGCATTCCATGTAAAACTTTGAAGTCCTGGGACATGATCGGAAAGTGGTGATCCGTGTCCATGATCTTTATGTTGGCCAAGAAAAGATACTCGTCCACGGGCTGTTCATCTCTGAACCAATGGCCTTTTGCTTTCGTAAGACATTGGGGAGGGAATTCTTGGACCTCCTCTTGGATTGTAGCTTCAGAGTCTTCAGAAGCCATCTGCACTTACAAGGAAAAGTGCATTAGCTTGAAAAGCTTTCATGAGACCATACATTGTGTTATTTGCTTGTGTAGCGCGTCACTCCGTTCCCCATTATTGCAAAAGTGGGATTTCTTACCGCCTCTTTTTATATATTTTTCTGAAAGAAGACAATCGTTAGTATAGCCGAAGCGTAGTTTATGTACATAGTATGTCCATTCCTATCGGTTTAAAGCTAAGATCTAATCTCACTTGGAGATCGTGCACCACTAGTTTGATAATGTACATCCTGTGCCGAATGCTTGGCCTTGTATTGCGGCCCTATCATGCTTACTTTAGGTGCATCAGACACTACATGAGTGCAATCGGGTGCTTTATCTCCTCGATCATCTGCTCCTCGTGGTAGCTTTGGTTTCCAGATCCATCTTGAGAACACTGAGAGAGGTCGCTGGGTTTTCTCGATTCGTGCAGCTGCTCGTGTTCCATTTGCTTTATCCATTGTCCGAGTGAATTTGGCATTGCTCTGCGATTTCCTCTGATGACTTTTATGTGTTGTTGACTTGTTCCTTGTCTGATGTGGTATTTTCTCCTTTGTCCCTACGTTCTGCTTAGCTGCTTGTAAGATTTTTTTGGGAATCCATATCTGATGTCGCGATCTTTGAGCTTCAAGCAAGGGCTTGGGAATCCATACTTGCACTGATTCGGTTTGCCTGTAGTTCCTTGCTGCGGGTTTGGTGATGCCTGTTTCCTTTTTCAGAGTGGGTGCGGACGTTTCTTGACTCAGTATTTGATCCTTGCGTACCCACATATATTTGGGTGCTTCTCACTTCGAGTATCTGCTTGTTGGTTTCCAATAGTGCGATCTTTGGATGCCTTGAGCCTGTTTAGGAGAGAGCGTCTCCTCGATGGTTGGCTGATCCTCATTCACATCGGGTAGCTTCGACGCTATAGGTGATGTCGCAATGATTAAAGTTTCAGTTTCTATGCACTTGCTTTCGGGGTGTTGAGCACAGTTGCTACTATCCTTCGTCGCTTCTTGAATTTCCTTTGATCTTGGTAATGACATGATTTGATTACATGGTTTTTCTACCAGCACGTTGAAAATCTCCTTATGCCCTATCGTGGCCGAAATATATCCTTGAGCCAGATGGATACATGCTTCTGTTTCAATGATCCAGTCTTGTCCTAGAATGAAGTCTTCTATTAGATCGTCATCCTCACATACTAGGACTCTTTGTTCCATGGAGGAATTTCCTACGTGGATGGATACATTCATTGTACCAATGCAGTCTAGGGTGTGACCTCCAATTCCTATAAGTTTGGCTTTTGTGGGATTCAATTCCAATTGCAATTCGTTCGCTATTCTCCTTCGCATGCAGCTAAGGCCTGCTCCTGAGTCTATCAATGCATCTACCAATTTATATTCTGTCTTGCCAATCCCTAGGTTTAGGTAAGGTTGCGTTTTACACATACTCGTTGATTCCTGATTTTTGACCTGATAGTTTGCCATAGGGATGGGCTCTTCTCCTTGGAGATAGCGTTCATCTCTTTGCCTGATCCATTCCTTGCATTTTCTAATGCGTTCTAGTGCTTCTTGTCGGGCTTCTTCTCGAATTCGTTCTTCTTCTTTTTTCCTATTTTGAGCTCCCAACAGCCGCGCTAGCATTTGATCAGTCAAAGGCTCCATGAATCGTCTTACTCGGCATCCACTGATGTAATTGGGAAGAATGTCTCCGTCTAGAGTGGCGAGATTGACTGCACCACTGGTGGAGATTCGATTTATAATCAGGGGTCCATATCCGCATTTTTGTAGTTTCTTTGCATGTTGTTTTAATGTGTATACTAGGGCTAAGTCGCCTTCTTTTAGTCCTTTATCTTTTATATGTGAGTCATAATATGCCTTCTGTCTTCGTTTAGCGGCATAAATGCCTACTACCGCTTGCAATCTAGTCTCATGCAGCTTTTCGATTTGATCTAATTGCTGAGACAATTCATGACCGTTCCACTCATATTGCCGGGCTACTTTTAATGTAGGTACTAAGAAGTCAATTGGCAAAATTGCATTCTGCCCATACACTAGGTTGAAAGGTGTGGTTCCAATGGCCGTTTTATATGCCACTCGGAAGGCCCAAATTGCGTGATGCAATTGTTTGTCCCAATCTGACCTTCCATTATTGACAATCTTTGTCAATACAGTACATAGTACTTTGTTGGAACTTTCAGCTTGTCCGTTAGCTTGAGGATGGTATGGGACTGATTTTTTATGAATCACCAAAAAGTCATTCATTAGCGATTCAATGACTTCGTTTAGGAAGTGGGTTCCTCGATCACTCACTATCTCAATCGGTAGTCCAAATCGTGTGAAAATGTGCTCAAAAAGAAATTTTGCTGTGGTTTGAGCGTCATTTTTTCGAGTGGCTTTTGCTTCTACCCACTTTGTTAAGTAGTCGCTGGCTACTATGATGTACTCCGCATGCGATCCTTTCGCAGATGGATTAATAGGTCCTATGAAATCAATACCCCACTTGGTAAATGCTCTCGCACAAACCATGGGTCTTAAAGGCATGTCGTCTCTTCGAATGGGATATTTCGCTCTCTGGCATGTTTCGCAGCTTCTCACATATGTCTCCGCATCCATATGTAGAGTTGGCCACCACAAGCCTGCAAAGAGAATCATCTTGACCGTTCTGTCTGCTGAAAAATGTCCTCCCGCAGCTCCTGCGTGTGCCATTTCTAATATAGGAAGATACTCTCCTTCATGCACGCACAATCTGAGTTGATGGTCTTTTCCTCTTCTAAACAATTGTCTTCCCATTATCACATAATCCTTGCTCATTTCTTCTAGGGATCGCTTTCTTGCTAGACTAGCTCCTATTTCGTGCTCTTTCGTTTTGAGGAATTGTACTAATGTTTTACTCCAATTAGGCGCTATGGTTGAAAAAGGTAAGGACACGTGATCCTCCGGAATAGTTTCTTTGCACTCCACACAATTACTTACATAATCGTGAACGTCTTTGGACATGTCGGGCCAATATACGCCTAATCTTTTTAATTCTCTAATTGTTCCGTGCATCCCTTGATGGGTTTTCCACTTGTTCACATGTGCTTGGTTGATCAGTTGTTTTTGTTCATCCTCCTCTACACATCTGAGTAACACTCCATTTGGTTCCTTGTAATACACACTTCCTGCAACGATGTGTAAGTTCCTTGATTGAAGAATTTCTTTTTTGCTATTTCTGTTGATTGGGTGTTGAGGGCCATGTGTAAGTATAGGGGTCAATTTTTCTGCCCACTTCGGACACACTTCTAGATTAAACAGATAAGCATCTGGTAAATCATCAGGCACTCCACTTGGTGGCTCTCCGTGTGTTAGCCTGGAAAGATGATCTGCTCTCACATGTGTGTTTCCTTTTTTGACTATTACCTCAAAGTCAAACTCCATTAGTAACAAGAACCATCGTACCAATCTCCCTGTGTTGCAAGGCTTATTGACTAAATACAACAAAGCTTGATGGTCTATGAAGAATTTGAACTTGTTGGCTAAGAGGTAGTGTCTAAACTTCTTCACTGCATAAACCATTCCTAGGCCTTCTCTTTCAGTAGTCGTATAATTTCTTTCTGCCTGGTTTAATTGTCTACTCGCATAAGCGATTGGATGGTCAAGCTTCCCTTCATCAGCCGGTTGAGCTAGGATACATCCGATGGCATAGTTCGAAGCATCAACATGAATATGAAAAGGCTTGCTCCAGTTGGGTGATTTTAGAATTGGGGCTGTACTCAGCCGCTTCTTAAGCTCGTTGAAGGCCTTCTCACACTCGTCTGTCCAAGTGAACTGAGTCAATAGACCATATAAGGGCTTAGCTATTATGGCATACATGTGAATAAACCTATGGTAATATCCACAGTGTCCCATAAAGGCTTGCACTTCCTTCGCATTCTTGGGTCTGGGTAGCTCTAGGATAACTTTAATCTTTTCTTCGTCCGTGGATATTCCATTCTTTGAAACAATGTGTCCTAGGATTTTTCCTTGTCGCACCATGAAGACACATTTCTCAGGGTTCAAACAAACTCTATACTGTCTACATTTATTGAATATTTTTCTCAGTTCCGGTATATGGTCTGGTCGTTGATTTGAGTATGTACACAGATCATCTACGTATACTTCCATACTTTTTCTCAGAAATTCTTTGAATACATGACACATCAGTCGTTGGAAGGTGGCTGGCGCATTAGTGAGCCCGAAAGGCATCACCCTAAATGCATAGATTCCCCATTCAGTCGCGAATGCGGTTTTATGCTGGTCCTCAGTTGCAATAGCTACTTGGTTGTAACCCGAGAATCCATCCAAGAAGCTATAGACTTCCTTGCCGGCAACTCTTTCCAAAAGATGGTCTGTGATGGGTAAAGGGAAACTATCGCGTATAGTTGCTGCATTTACTTTTTTCAAGTTGATACACACCCTTAATTTTCCGTTTTTCTTGGGCACTACTACTAGTGGAGATACCCATTCCGTGTGTTCAATCTCATAAATGAATCCTGCCGCTAGTAATTTGTCAATTTCTTCCTTTATTTTTGCAGCGTAAACTTCATTATACGTATAAGGGCGTTGTTTAGAAGGTTTTGCATCTGATGTCATAGGAATTCGATGAGCGCATATGCTGGGTTCTACACCCTTGAGGTCTTTGTACGTCCAAGCAAACACGTCTCGATACTCTCGGATGAGTCGTATGAGATCCTCTTCTTCTTCTTCCGATACATCTTTTCCAATATACGTGCACCTCTCTTCTCCGTCTTCTATCGTTACAACAACTTTCTTGGTTTGTTCCTTGTTGTCATAGGCTTCTCCATCCCGGGCCTCTCGTTTAGGCATTTGAGTTGCTATTTTCCTTTCTTCCACTTCGTATCTTTTAAAATGTTCTGGAACTTCGAAATGGTCTGGTTCCGGTTCCACTTTACTCGTGTCCTCTCTAGGGATGGTTTCGATTGCTAAGACTTTTGTTGGTCTTTCTTTTGATTCCTTTTGCATGGTTTCTAAATATTGTTCCTCAGAGTCAAACTCTGGTTCCATTTCTATGCTTTCATATTCTTCTTTCCACTCTTCCTCTACAATTTCCCCTGCTTCTACTTCTTGGAGGACAACCATGTAGAGGTTCACATCATATCCTTCCTCGTCTATACAGTCGTTCATCGTCAATACTTCCTCATTCACACACACGTCTAATGTGGCTAGGATTTCCATCCAGCCCTGTGGTTCGAAGAGTTCATCTGAGAAAATTTGAGGCATATAATCGGGGTCTTCTATCGATCGATAGTTAGGGTGCCCTATTGGCCACAATTGTTTTTTACACTCCTCCTTCTTTGCTTCTTTGCACATCCACAACTGGGCATCCTCATGCATCCAAGATTGGTCACTTGATCCAGCACTCTGAATGGATAGGTCATCGTCATCTTTGTGGACTGGATTCCATTGTAATGGAGGGACATCCCGATAAGCGAACGTGTGCAAGTTTATCTTGGTAGTGTTCCCTTGATGTTGGAGATATAATGAATCTCTGCCCCAATCTTGTACTACTCGCATTTGTCGCATGAATGGTCGTCCTAATATCATTTCATAATTGTTTGCTTTTTCGAACTTACATATGGCCAGTGTGTGTTCAAATTCCACTCCACACGTGGTTAACTTAATTCCTTCCAATATTCCTAGGGGTCTCTCCACATGACCGTCTGCTAACTGGAGTTTCATGCGAGTGGGTCGTAAGGCTGGTTTTCCCCACTTTTCCCAAATTTCCTTCGTTGCGATTCCTACTCCAGCTCCTGTGTCTAAGATAGCTTTGGTCATGTACCCATTGTAGATGACAGGTAAACAAGTATTCCCTTCATCCCCTTCACTGAACTCTCCTACTTTGTCGATTGGAACCTGTATTGTGGACTTATTTTCCAGTTCCTTTTCTTTTGATCCTTCATTCTTTGGCAGTGATTTCAATTGATCTGCCATTTGCTTCCACAACTGGGGTTTAAGTCTAAGCAAATCTTCCACTGTTAATTGGCATTGAACTTTTGTTTTCTTTAACTCTGTTAAGTTATGAGAACTCTCCTTTCCTTCTCCTGTTCCTTTTCCATGCACCGTGGGTGCTCGTATTACCACTGACTCTCGTTCGTACTCCCCCATATAGTTAGGCAATGTTGAAATGCTTATGGTCTCCTCTCTACCTCTATCAAGTCTTGAAATCTCCTCATAGGCCTCCTCGAGGCTAGGATGGGGTTGACAGTCTTCCACATCTATTTCATCAAATGGTGGTAGATCGACACCATTCTTCTTCCATTGTTCTTCTCTGATTCTATCCCACAAGTCCTTGGGCCATTCTGCTTCTAAGTCTGGTATGGCTGATGCAGGGCCATCTTGTGTTGCCTCTGGTTCACCTTGGGGATCTTCTTCCCTAAGTTCTTTCTCCTTTGGATTGATGCATTCGTCATAAGGTTCCTGTGCAATCCTTGTCTCTGGTAGAGTTGGGATAGTCTTTTCTAGGGTTGTTTGTGCTACTTCTATGAGTTTTCTGCATAGGGCTAGTCTTTCCTTTTCTAATTCCCCTCTAGGGTAGATTTTTTCATGTTGCTCTATGTTCGGTCCCATTTTGATTCTAGCTTGGTACGCTTTTAGCCACATATCCAAGTCGTCTAGCTTTGGGTCTGCTAGAATTGATCCGGGCTTCTCCCTATCTGATCTAGGTTCGATTATCTCGGGAGTCTCCTTAGACTTCCCTTGTTCTTTGTGTTTACTTGATTTTTCAATTTGCTTTTTACTGTTTGTACTCTTGTTCCTTGCCCACTTATCCTTGAGTTTCTCTCGTCGTTCTTTCCATTTCTGAGCTTTTGTGTTGCGGGAATTTTCACATGGATCCTCGGAATCTTCCACTATCTGAGTTGAAGGGTTTATTTTCGTGTTGTTTTTTTGTTCCTCTTCTGGTTGCTGTTCTTTTTGTTGTTTTGTCTGGGCTCTAGTGATGGCTTTTAGTGGCACTGTGTATTCCTTATCACTTCCAGATTCTTCTATGACCTCTATTACATTGATTGGTGCAGGACCTTGGTTTTTTACAGGGTTCTTAGGGCAATCCCTAAAAAGATGTTCTTTTCCGCAATCACTGCAATATCCTTCCCAGATTCTAGGTGGTGGAGGGTTGTATGGTCGAGGGCATTCTCTAATGAAATGGTCTCCTCCACATCTAAAGCATGGTCCTCTCTGCACTGGTGGTCTAATTGGAGGTCTCAAGGGTTGTTGTGCTTTGGGCGCTGTATACATTAAAGTTGCAGTTTCTGCCCCATAAGTTTGATCAAATCCTTCATATCCATGATAGGCCGCGTCATATGTTGGTTCATATTCCATCATGTTGGCTTCATATGCATAGTATTCTCCGAGTGGAGGTTCATACCCTTGGTTGGTTGATTCTACATTGGTCACTATTGAAGCTGGTATTATGGCTCTTTCCAAGTTTTCTTCCGGTTGAGTATACTTCACAGGTACAACTTGTTGAGGTTGTGACAGTTGGGGTCCTAATACTGGTTGTGGTGGTGGATACGATGCTTGCTCATATTGTCTTGGAGCTCCTACCGGATACAGGTTGTATCTAGGCATCTCCCTACCAGACTCTCTAGGTGGGTATCCATAAGGTCGGTACTGGGGTGGATGGACAGGTCGTGTTTGCCTATTAAAGGGACAGTTCTCAGTTGTGTGATTGGTATATTTTTGCTCGATGTGACAGTATGAAGAAGTCCCTTGTTGTTGTTGTCTGTTGTATGGATACGTAGGTTGTGCACCAGCTCCTCCTCTGGCACACAAGTGTGTGGGATGTTCTCCTCCACATAAGTTACACCTCCTTAACATAGGCACTCTTTGAGCTGGATGTTGGTAAGCTCTCTGCCCTTGTACTCCTAGTTTCTTTGCTAATAGTTCCGCTAGTTCTTCCATATTACTAGAATTGGACGTAACAGTGCTTCTTGAGTCTTCTGATTTAGTGAGGTCAGTAGTACCTTTAAGGTCCTCAGCAAGGTTATCTTCCAAGTCGATGCACTCTTGAAGACACTCACTCAATGTTTGTAACCTCTTCACATACACTAGGGTTCTTAGGGTCCCGTTAGAGAGTCCATCTAAAAATAATGAAATCATCTTTTGTTGAGTCGGTCTCTCAGCCATTGGGCATCTATCCACATATTGATTGAATCTTTGGGCAGCAGTCTTCACAGTTTCATTAGGGTTTTGTTTAAAGCTATGGATTAAAGATGCAGAATTGTGTTTAATCCCTCTCTTTGTGAATTCTCCGATGAATTCTTGAAAGAATTGCTCCATGTTTCCAAATTGATTGGGATCTAAAGGTTGGAACCAAGTTAGAGCTGTTCCTGTGAGGGTGAGTCCAAAAGACTCATACTGCACAAAGAAGTCCTCTACTTGCTCCGCTCTTAAAACTTGTTTAAATTCGGCAATATGATCATATGGCTCCCCTAATCCATCATAATGGTTTCTCACGCACTTAGCTACTTGGATTGGTCTCAATCTTCTCATTGGTTCAGGCGGTCTGGGCATTACAGGGAAGACTGGGACAGCTGGTCGTAATGGAGGCATTCCTGGCTGTCCTCCCACAGGTGGTCGTGGTCTGGCCGGTGGGCGGAAATGGTTCCCCATCCCTGTGTGGGTCTGATTGTGTGTGTGCACTCCTGGAGTTGCAAACTGTACATGAGTGCGGTTGGGCACACTTCTTTGACTGGTCTGTCCTGATGTGGTATGTTCCGTCTCTTGTTGATTTCCAAAAGGATTTTGCGAGGTAGTTGCCTGCTCTCTCTGAGGAAATACCGGTGCACCCATATATCTCAGCCGAGCCCTGTCTAGGACACCTACAGGCCAATATCTTCTTTGATTCTTATCTAGGTAAGTGAGTCTAGTTTCGTCATCAGGGTCTTTCAACTCATAGAATGTCATGGGGCTCTCTCCTATTCCTTGAACAGGTACGTCAGTTTGAAGCAATAAGTCTGCTCCGTGAATCATGTAGACTTCCAACAGGTAGTCGTCTTGAGGTATCAAGTCTCCTCTCAAGACCCGTGATACTCGTGACCTGCCTCTGGGGGTGGTCACTAACTCTTCAGGGTGTGTTCCTTCAGAGTTATAGGGATCCGTAAACTCTCCTCTTTCATTGATCCTCTCAGGAAATTCGGTTACTATGTAGATGTGACCCATTTTGTCAATGTATGCACCTCCCTCGTATTTGACAGCTGGTCGGGGTATGATGGTGACATTTTGGGCAGTTACCATCCTGGCGACGGATCTGTTTAAGCCATCCAGGTAGATTGGAATCTCCTGGGCATTGGTGGACACATATTGTAAGGAGGTACGGTAGTCTCCTTCAACAGTAGTCATGAAGCTTCCTGTTGGTGCAGGTCCTTGCATGTCTTCTGAAGCCATAAGTAACTCCTCCTCCGAGTCACTGGAAGTTTCTAAGTAGACTGAGTGATGACTAGCCTGGGCTGTACTTCCTACTGAGGATATGATACTCCTTCTACTACCTAGAACTCTTCCTGACCTCAAGTTCATTCACTCTCTGAAGCCTCTCTTTAAGCTTCTTAGATTCCCTTTGGACAGCTCTACCAGTGATTCAGTTTGTTTGCCAAAAGAAGGGTTTGCTTCTGGGCGATACCACACTCGGCGATACTTCGCTGACCGCGATACGATACCAGAGCTCCTAACGATACGATACCAGACACCCAGACGATACGATATCAATCTGGTGTCGCGATACTGTCCTGATGAACAACGATACGATACCAGATATAGTGTCGCGATACTTCCCTGTGGAACACCACGATACGATACCGGCACAGTAGACGTTACGATACCAGGGCTTCAAGGCGATACGATCCTTGATAGTACACGATACGATACCACCGCAGTAAATGCTATCGCGATACCAATCTTGGCGATACGATACCACTATGGTGTCGCGATACCAAGATAAGCAACCGACGATACGACACTTGGGAGGGCACGATCGCGATACTGAAGTAGTGTCGCGATACCAAAGTAGTGTCGCGATACCACTGTATCAGGCGATACGATATCACTCGGTAAAGTGAGGTCGCGATACTATAAACTTAGGCGATACGACACCACAGTGGTGTCGCGATACCCAGTTTTAATACCGGACGATACGATACCGGAATTCAAGCGCGATCGCGATACCGACTCAGTGTCGCGATACCGGAATGGTGTCGCAATACCAAGGTAGGTATCCAGCGATACGATACTTCTGGCGAGTGTCGCGATACAAGGGAATTTTGGTATCGCGATACCAAAACTCAACCGATCTCGATACTCAAGCCAAAAGCAAGATTTTTTTCAAACTTTTTTCACCCCCTTACTCTCCTCACTCTCCTCTTCCTTCCTAAACCTCTGTATCAGACAAAAGGATAACAAAGATATCAGTTTTTCCCCCCCACGATACTGCGCAGACTTTTAATCACGTCTTTGATCATTTTTAAAGTGTTTTTGTCAGATAAATTGTGAGAATATTTACCTTGGTACTGTCTTGCTTGCAATGTGAGCTCAAAACCTAGCTTTAAAAGCCTGAATGCCACGATACCAAACCCACGATACTGGTCGCTGCTCGCAAACGATACCAGAATACTGTGAAGTGTTAAATGAGCCAAATTTTTTGGTTTTTATAGTTTTTTTTTTTTTTTTTTGACTGAACTTGAAATTTTGGAATTTTTGGAGATTTTCTGGGAATTTTTGCCTACTCCTACTCCTCTTCTCCTCACTTTTCCTCTCCTTCTAACCTAACCCTAACTCCTCCTTCTCTTCTCTCCTCCTACACTTAAACCTAAAACTTATCACACACACCTCGAAGATGAGAAGTGACAAGTGCTGAAATGGTATACTACTCGTCAAAGGGCAACTTCGCTTCTACAAGTACGATTCGATCACACCTGCTCTATAACTATCACGAAGGCACCTTGGTGGAGTGACTCCCCGGCAACGGCGCCAAAAACGTGTGTACTCGAGCCACAATGACTTAAGGACTTGTACCAATGAGACTATACCTCAATTGCCATACAAGTGCATATAGTGGAGTTCTTTTCACACATTTAAATGTCAATCCTAAGGAGAAACTTACCAAGTGTATGAAGACATGTGCACACGTGATAGAAAATGAAGTGAGTTAGCTATTCAAGCATGAGAAAGGACTAATACTACCCACACCTACTGAAATACTGGAAGTGTTGCCGCAAGCCTCTTTTCAGCAGTTTTGGTTTTTTGAGGTTTTCTCCCAGCCCAGAACTCCGAATATAGGCAATAGGGTACTCGTTTCGAAGCTCTCGACGAGACGAATCCAACGGTCGTGGTTTCACTCAATTCTGACCATTCTGCTGCAAGTTATGGCAGAAACAGTGAATTACGGGAGTCTCAAACACCCGCGTTTTTGCTTCTCCTAGCTTACGCACGCACTACAGCAGCTCAAATCAAGGGGAAAGGCGTAGACAACAGTCCTACACTTGCGTTTCAAGCATCACACACACATACAAGAGCAAAATGAAGATCAAAATCAGCAAGAAAGAGGCAAACTCGAAAATTCAGAAGTGCCCCTTCTTCACAATGACAAGAAGTTTTTCACAATGAGTCACTTTTGACTTATATACTAGTGCCCTAAGTTTGGTCCTTTCATACAAGAGACCGGCACTTTATTCACTAAGAGGTTAATTTCCTACTATGGTACATGGGTAAATCACTAATCTTCTGTGGGTATGCACTTAGAGGACTCCTCTAGTGCATTTACAACGGAAAATATATACAAGGGTGGTTATGATACAAAAGTTGTGTGTCCAAATCGGAAAAATTTTGGGGCCCGTCTTTTTTTTCTGCTTTCTGTGCGCTTTAGCTCTGCAACAGAATGCTTATGAAATTTTGTAGTCATATAATAGACCATATCTTGATTCTATCAAGCTTTGAATCATAGAAAATGATGAAGTAGACACTGAGAGATAGCTCTGAGAAAAATACTAATATGATGGAGTGTTGACAGAGAAGTAGGATATGAAGAGACATATGCGACTTCAAATGAGCATATCTCAAGAATGAAAAAGCCAATTGCAATGAAATTTTATGTCATAGACATAAGGAGCAAAATTTACAAACTTAAATCATTGGAAAGGATGCACCAAGGTCAGAGAAATCATCTTTGCAATCTGACTGGGAAAACTAAGAGATGTGGCAATGAATAGTACACTTCACAAAAGCATGAAAACATGAACTCAAATGATCGTGAAAATGAAATTATATTGATTGTAAAATACAATGGACTTACTGATACATATATGTGCCTTGAAACCACTTTTTGATATGGTATGAAGCCCTACTCATGGAGGTACAAAATCCATGACTAGAAGGCCATGTATATATAGTCATCTTTGGAGCCTAATTTTGAATTTGAATCTCTCCTAAAATCACTTTCCAATCTTTTAGTGATTGATTTGCCTACTCACTCAATCACAAATTCATGGCTTTTCTCCTTGCTGCTCATCAAGTGGACTCAACCACTTAGATTCCTTTACTTTTACATCAAGTAAAGACTTCAAAAGTTACAAGAGGTAGTTCATAAGTGAACTTTACAAAGACTTCATAAGCCATCACTTGGACTTTTCATGGATTTGTTCCAATAGCTCCCCCTCAAATCAAGTGATCTTGAGGTCCTAAATCTTCCAAGATTACCTGCAAACCAATCATAGCCTTGAATTTGCAAAGCTTTGTACCATCCAATGCTTTGGTTAGAGTATCTGCACATTGTTGATGAGTGGACACATAAGTTGACTAAATTTCCTTGCTCACAATCTTCTCTCTTACATAGTGATAATTTACTTCAATATGTTTAGTCCTTGCATGAAAAATTGGATTGGCAGCCAAGTGAATAGAGCTCATATTGTCATCAAAGATACTTGGAGCTCCAATCTCCAAACCAAGATCTCTGAATAGTGTCTTCATCCACATTGCTTCTTGAATAGCTATAGCAAGACCTCTATATTCAGCTTCATTGGAAGAGAGTGCAATTGTGGGTTGCTTCTTGGATGACCATGAGACATGTTTTGAACTTGCAAAGGTAAGATAACCTGAGGTGCTCCTCCTTTCTTCCTTGGAGCAAGCCCAATCTGCATTAGAGAACAATTTCAAACTTAAATCAGATACATAAGGGTAGTATAACCCTTCATCCATGGTCCCTTTGAGATATCTCAGTATCCTCTTGGCAGCCTCCATGTGAGGTTTCCTGGGTGGTGCAAGAATTGACTTAGCACACTCACACTATAACATATATCAACCCTTGTCAATGTGGCATAGTTCAAATTACCCACAAGGCTTTGATAACCTATCACATCTTCTACGAGTTCACCTTCATGTGATCTTAATTTGTGATTAGCCTCCATTGGATTACCTGCAATCTTGCAATCTTGCATCTTGAATTTTGCCAACATGTCTTTAATGTACTTTCTTTGAGTGAGAAACAAACCATGATCTTTGTAGACAACTTCCAATCCTAGGAAGTAGGTAAGTGAACCCAAATCACTTACCTTGAATTCTTCTCTCATCTGTTCTTTGATTCTCTTCATGCCATATGTATCATTTCCTGTAAGTATAATATCATCTACATACACACACAAATAGATGACTTCATAATTACTCCTTTTTATGAATAGTGATGGATCTGCCTTGCTAGGTTGAAATCTTTTGTCCTGCAATAATGAAACAAGCCTGTGATTCCAAGCCCTTGGGGCTTGTTTGAGTCCATATAAAGCTTTATTAAGTTTACACACATAATCAAGATATATGTAATTCTCAAAACCAGGTGGTTGTGCCATATATACCTCTTATGTTAACCATCCATTAAGAAATGCATTTTTTACATCCAATTAAAGTATCTTCCAATTCTTGGAAGAGTCAATACTAAGCAAAACCCTAATAGTAGGCATCTTTGCCACAGGAGAGAAGGTCTCCTCATAATCAATTCCTTGAGTTTGTGCAAAGCCTTTTGCCACAAGCCTTGCCTCATACCTGCTAACAGAGCCATCTGAGTTTTTCTTCAATTTGTAGATCCATCTTAAGCCTATCACTTTCATTGATAATCGATTCCCAAGTGTTATTCTCCTCAAGAGCTTCAATTTCTTCTTCCATTGCATGCCTCCATTCTGATTTCTTCTTTTCTTCTTCAAATGTTGAGGGTTCCTCTTGATTTATGTCATGTGCTAGATAGATTGAGTGTTTAGCGACTAGAGAAGTATCAAACACATACCTTTCTAGTTTTCTTTTGTACCTCATGGACCTTCTTAGGCCATGATGTGATGATTCTGCCTCTTGTCCAAGTTCCTGCATTTTTGCTTTACCTTTAGACTTCCACATTTTGAGCTTCTCATACTAAGTTGTTTCATAATCTTTTGAGGTATCCTGCTCTTCTACTTTAGAAGGATTATCCTTAGTAAGTTTTGGAAAATCTTCTTCAAGATCATAAGGTAAGTTGACCTTTCTACATGAATCTTCATACCAAGAGATATTCTCATCAAATACTACATCTCTACTCACCAAGAATCCTTTGGATGTTGGGTTGTATAATCTATAGCCCTTTTGATTGTTGTCATATCCAATGAATACAAACCTTTATGCTTTGGGATCCATCTTCCCTCTAACCTATGAAGGAACATGAGCATAAGCAATACATCCAAAATTTTTTCAATGATCCAAGCTTGGTCTTCTTCCATTCCAAGCATCATATGGTGTCATGTCATCAAGTGATTTTGAAGGTAACCAGTTAATCAAATAAGTGACTGTGGATATAGACTTAGCCCATAAGTAATTAGGTAAGTGCTTCTCATTTAGCATAGACCTTGGAGCTTCAACAATTGTCCTATTCCTTCTTTCTGTCACTCCATTTTGCTCAGGAGTGTACCTTGTAGTGATCTCTCTTTTGATTCCCCTCTCTTGAAGAAAGGAATCAAATTCATGGGAGAAGTACTCTCCCCCTCCATCTGACCTTAGCCTTTTTAATGTCTTACTTGTATGATTCTCTAGAAGAGCCAAATATCTTTTGAAGAATGAAAAGCATTCATCTTTGTGTTTCATAAAGTATAATATAGTCCACCTACTGTAGTCATCAATGAAGGAGACCTAATACCTTGATCCATATATTGAACCATCCTTGCTAGGTCCCCATACATCTGTATGAACCAAATCCAAGAGATCTCCATGCATATATCCTTTCTTCATGAATGGTAACCTGTGAGACTTTCCAAATTGACATGCATTACACTTAAAAATCATGTGTTGTTTTGATCTAGATGGTTTGCAAAGTGCCAAATCGAGATCTTATGTCTATTTAAAAGATCCTAGACATAGAGCATTGCATTTAGATGTGCATAGACATTGAGGATAACCTAGGTGATGAGCTAGAACTTTCAAAGGTATACAAAGGTTGAGATAGTTCTACCAATTTCACTTCAAACCATCCACTTCCATTGATGAACTGGCAGAACAGGTAGCTCAAAAATTAGGAGTCTCAAGTAAGCATACACCTAGAATAGTCTTAGTAAAATGATGTTATAATTGTGGAGGAGACCACATGACTAATGTTTGCCCGTTGATGGATCAACCCCAAGTAAACCCTAATGCTCCATATTGCACTATTGAGAGAAAGTACACAAACCACAGGGCTCAATATTGTCCATTCAATAGGCACGCTATCAGACAAAATTATCAGCAACCTTACCAACAGGGTAGGTATTAGAACCAATACCAATAGCCATATTATAGGCCACAACAACAATATCAACCTCAATACCAATGGCAATATCACACACCATATAGGCCACAACCAGTCCTAGGAAACCAACCTCTAGCTCATGCCAATGTGATTCCAATTAAATATGTAGTAGTAGAGGAGAACCCTAATAGAGCATTGGTGCCAATGACCCCTTTGGTATCAGAAAATGACCCTCATGCCCAGATTTCTAACTACTCCTATGAAGCCAATCCACAAACATATTACATAGAGTCACCTGAGCATAGTGAGACTTATCCCTCTCAATACGAGGCACCATCTACAGAACCAAATTTGGAGCTAGAATACTCCAATGTCATGTATACCAGTCCTATCCCTATGCCCCAAGCGAGACAAGTAAGACCACAAGCCCCTAGAGGACCATGTTTTAGATGTCAGGGTGACCATTTCATTCATGAATGTCCCCCCTCACTGGCTCTGGGACAAGGATAGAACATCACAATACAAGGCTTTTTGTCCTAAGTGCAGCAAAGATAATATCCCAAGAGATTTTCCAAGGAACCCCTCTAGTGCACTCAAGGTTACACCTATTAATGTGGTAGGCTTAGTGGTTGATTCAAGTTCAAGTAGCATTAACATGGCTCCTATACAAGCAGTCACTTGGGCACAAGCCTTAAAATAGGCTAAACCAACTGAACAATCAGAGTCAAGTGAATCAGGAGAGCCTAGTAAAAGGAAAAAAAGAACATGGAAGGATACTAGGGAGAAGGACAATCGTAAATGGACTAAAATGTTATCGCGACTAGAAGAAAGCCTAAAAGATGCAAAAACAAAAATAGAAGACATTGCATCTCAAAACCCCTCACATGCGGAAAACCCATCCACTCCACTTCATCCCACCCCACCACTCATTGTAAATAGACCACAATCAGGATCTGTTCTCGCAGATCCAACCCTAGAAGGCTTGGACATGATGTTCAAGGTCTACTAGGCTCAACTTCAAGAAGGGCCAATGGTTGCAAACCTAGACAAGAGCTACCCTAGAGCATATTTAGAGATTGAACGGACAAAAATGTGCATGAAAATGATAGAGCTATCTTAGACTATGCTCGAAGCCAATCAATGGTTCAATCAAACTAATTCTATCAAACCGGGTTTGCATTTAAAGGGCTTATTAGAAAGATTGGAACAATTAGTAAACAAACCACAAGTTTCTTTACCTCTACAAGCTCAACCAGATGTTGAAAGAGAAAGTTGACCATCGATGGAAGTTTATGTTCCCAATTCCACAAATGTGGGAACACCTCTTTCAATTCAATAGTACTCTCAAGAATTCTTGCAGGAAATACAAGAAGAGAAATGGGCTAAGGGGAAGGGTAATCTCCCTCCTATTCCTGAAATTGATGATCTTCATGATCAATTTCCCCAAGACATTCCATTTATTTATGGAGACCAAGCAGAGAAACAAGAAGATGAAAGATTAGGTTTTGAATCTAATTCTTTACAAGAGTTGCCACAATTGATAGGACCATGGAAATCTGAATCTCTTTCAGATTAGAGCTCCCACAGTATTGATAAGAAATCAAGAGTCAGAGGTTCCAAAAAACAAGAGGATGACTACAAAGAGTCATAGAAGAAGAAGAGGATGACTATGATCTAGAGTCCATTGTGATGGATAATTTCTTTGACTCAGAGAAGCACTATCTAGAAAATGTAGGAGTATTTAACCAAAAAGAAGAACCTCTCACAAGTATCAAAACTATAGATTCAAAGGATGAAAGTGAAGGTGGACAAAAGAAAAAGAAAAGAAAAGCAGCAAAATAAGAAGAGGAGGAATCATTGTTTGAAGTACTAGAGAATTTCAAGAAATATGAAGCTGAAGACCAAAAACTTTTGGTACGAATGCCCAAGAGAGAGGCCATCATAGAAGAAGCATATGATAATAAAGAGAAGACCAAAAAATTTGTAGTAACCATTGAAGAGAACAAAGAGTGATGTACATACATAGGAGAAGACCTAAGTGTAGAAGAAGAAGTAGAGCTTGTAGCTTTATTAAGGAAATATAGGGATGTGTTTGCATGGAACTATAAAGACCTAGAGGGAGTAGATCCAGAAATATGCTCTCATGCAATCCCCATGACAACTGAGGCAAAACCCACCAAATAGAAACCCTACACATATAACAACACTTATGCAACTAAAATAAAAGAAGAAATTGATAGACTGTTGCGAGTGTGCATTAACCTTAAAAAAGTTAATGCCACTACGATTGGAGAAGCTATCCACTTCCAATCATTGAGCATTTATTGGAACGTGTTGAAGGCAAGGAAGTTTATAGCTTCCTTGATGGATTTCAGGTTACAACCAAGTAGCCATTTCCTAAGAAGATCAACACAAAACAACATTTGCCATAGAGTGGGGAATCTTTGCATTTCGTGTGATGCCATTTGGGCTCACCAATGCACCTGCAACATTCCAAAGGCTCATGTGTCATTTCTTCAAAGAGTTCTTGTGAAAGAGCTTAGAAGTATATAAGGATGATTTATGCACTCATTCCCAAGAAAGAAGATACCACATTTGTCAGCTCAGACAGATCTTCAACAAGTGTCGAGAATATCGAGTTTGTTTGAACCCAAAAAAGTGTGTGTTCATGGTACATCAAGGCAAGATGTTAGGTCATATTGTTTCTAAGGAGAAAATATCAACAAATGAGGACAAAGTAAGAGCCATAGCAGAGTTGCCAAGGCCAAGGAATGTTAAAGAGGTACAAACCTTTATGGAACATCGTGGATTTTATCACAGGTTTATTCACATGTATGCAATCATAGATGATTGCAAAAATTCCTTCAATGAATTGAAGAGATGCTTATTCACAATACCAATACTGATCACTCCTATTTGGAATAAACCATTCCATGTTCATGTAGATGCATCAAAGTATGCAATAGGATGTGTGCTCGCACAACTCACAAGTGAAGGAAATCTAGATTTGCCTATAGCATATGCTAGTAGACAATTAAACGGAGCTAAACGAATCTACCGAAAGAGAAGGCTTATGCATGGTATATGCCAAGTTCAAGTTTTTGAGTGATCATCAAAGTTTACTATATTTGGTCAATAAACCTTGCAATACAGGATGCTTAGTAAGATGGTTCGTCTTACTAAAGGAATACGACTTTGAAGTTGTTCGGAAAGGTAGGACCTATCGAAGGATGAATCACCTTTCTTGCATCACTTCAAGAGAGTCACAACAAGGAGTGTCTGATGAACTACCTGATGCTTATCTGTTCAGTTTATAAGTTGTTCCTAAATGGGCAAATAATTTCGTACATGTCCTAACCTTCAGACCAACAAATAAGAATGTGAGAGAAAATAAAGAAGAAATTGTAAAATCACAAAACTATCAAATATTGGCAGGAAGCATGTATAAACAAGATACGGAGGGTGTACTAGCTTGTTGTGTCGAGGATGATGAACATAGTATATTGTTGCAATAAGCTCATGAAGGATTGCTAGGAAATCACTATTCTAAACAACGAACATTGTCGAATGTAAAGCGTTTAGGAGTGTATTGGCTTAGTACGGATAACGAAATACATGAGTGGATTAAGAATTGTCCAGTGTGTCAGGAGAGATCCCTAGTGGAGTATTCTACTCTTTATCATGTGTCGTTGATTCCAGAATGGAGTGCTCCATTGGTAGAATTTATGAGATCGAGAACACTACCCAAGGAGGCTAGTCTAGTAAGAAAATGAAGCATGAAGCAAGAGGCTCAAGACTATGCCTTAGTGGGAGACAACCTATATCCAAGAGGCAAAGGTGGTTACTTAAGATTGTGCATTCACGAATCAAATTATTTGAAAATCTTAGAAACTTCACACAATGGTGTTGTAGGTGGACACTTTGGGCTTGATTGAGAAATTTAGACCATTCTATTCTCAGACTTTGGTGTCCAACTCTTCATATGGATGCACATACCTATGTGAAGAGATGTGATACATGCCAATGTGAACAATATCCGATGAGAAAAGATGAGATGCCTTTGAGGCCAACGATGGGAGGACATGCATTCTCGAAGTGGGGTATAGACTTTATAGGTCCTATCAACCCCTTAGCTAGAAACTCCCATGTGGAGTACATTGTAACCATAGATTACCTTCAAAAGTGGATTGAAGTAAAAGCTACAACAAAGAATGATGCTCAAACAATGCCTAAGTTCTTATTTGAGAACGTGTTCACTAGGTATGGGTTACTAATAGAGTTACTAAGTGACAAAGGAATGCACTTCTTGAACGAAGTCATTGAAAATCTTCTCTAAGAATTCTTGATGATACATAAGAATTCTGCCCCTATCATCCACAAGCTAACAGACAAGCAAAGAACACAAATAAGATCCTATGTGTTGACAATCAAGGTCAAGCACAAGCATAGAGGAACATCAAGGAAGTGAACACACAAGAAGAATGAGCATGTAGGGAGCTCCAAGAAGCACATGTCAAATTTTTATAAGAAATCCCTATAAAAATAATGATTTTTATCACTAAAAACCATTGTAAATACCATTTTCCATTTTTGTAACTCCATTTTGTTCAAGCTGAGGGGACCTCAAGCTTGAGGAGTATTAGAAGTATCACCCTGCCAATTTTCATAATTTTAAGACTTCGTTTGAGCCCCCAAATAAGCCCTGGAACCTAATGTTTAACTAGGCTGAACACTAGGTTTGGACAAGGCCAAAACTACTCAAAAAACTATAAAAAGGGCTGGGGAGCTCATTTTTGGGGGTTAGATTGTTGTAGATTTGAGCTCTTGTAAGAGATTCCTTCTGTAATCAAAGTCCTTCCATTGTTCCACTCTTTGCTCTTACTTTGTGCACGTGTGTATGTGTATGTGTGTGCATGCTTGTGTGTTTTCACTCACGCACTTGTGCCATCAGTTACTCACGATCTTCATACCAGTCCTCACGTCTCTGCGGATTGACATTTATGAGGTGAATCTCCTCATGTTGGTACTTACCATTGTGCTAGAGTGACAACAAATTTGGCGTTGTTGTCAAGGAGAGAGCTTGAAGATGAGCGTGTGATAGTAAGCCGTAGAGTAGCGACGTTAGAAGGTAAAAAATCACCATTTTTAGTTCAGTTTTTGAGTTTTGCTTCATCTCCATCCTCATCATCACCACGATCTCCTCCCATCTTCATCTTCTTAGAGTTTTCCACTTTTTTACTAAAAATTCCCTATTTTCACCTCTTTTTCTTCATTCCTGGATGTGTGAGGAGTTTAGAGAGAGCTTAGAGCTGAAGCGTGGATGAAATATAGAGATTTGCACCACTAAAACGTCAAAAATCTGAGTGGCGGTGTCATGGAGTGATAAGACCTGTGTCTGGTATCACGAGTATCATATCTCGAGTTTGGTGAGTGACCTTGCATCTTCAGACACATAAGAGTGACAAGGAGAACCTAAGGTACACATATTTGCAAAAACTTTTGAATTTGGGTGTCAAAAACTCCGAGTATCGTGTCGGATCGAGTTTTGGTATCGTGATACTAGAATTCCCGTGTATTACAATACTTGTCGAGGTATCGTATCGTGCACGCCCACTAAAGGTGTTGTGATACCATTCTGGTATTGTATCGTCAAACATTGGTATTGTGATCGCAGTCGCCCCGATGGTATCGTATTGTTTCATTCATGGTATCATATCATTGACTCAGTATCATATCGTGTAAAGGTGGTATCATATCATCCACATGGTATCGTATCGTCCCTTACCTTAGTATCGTATCATGTGATTTCTGGTATCGTATTGTCAGCAGACCAAGTATCGTATTGTCGATTGTTTTGGTATCGTATCATGAGGTTGGTATCATATCGTGGACCTGGTGGTATCGTTTAGCAAGTGGTATCGTATCGTGAGGTGACTTGGTATCGTATCCTGCCTTACATCCCCTGGTATCGTATCATCTTGCCAGCAGTATCATATCATTTGATATAGCAGTATCGTATTGTGGAAGTTGGTATCGCCTTGGTGGTATCATATCATCTGAGGTGGTATCGTCCATGGTAGTATCAGGTGTCATGGAAAAAGAGGTATCGTATCACCTATTCTGAGGTACTCCTAGAGAGATCATGTTTCCCTGTTTTGCTCCTCAATCCTCAACTAACATAACTTTCTTATATGAAATCCATTTGTTGTGATTTTGGGTTCATTGGAAAGCTCATGGAGAGTACTACAAAAACTAATACGTGGATTATTAGATATAGTATTTTGAAGTTGACCCTCAGGTTGGACTAGGAAGCAAGGGGTTCCACAAGATTTTGAGCAATACAAATGACAATTTTGGACTTGTAGACAAGGCTTATGAACCTAAGATCAAGTAGACACTTAGGAAGAGATAGATAAAGTACCAAATCATGTAAGGCTAGTGTCAACCACACAACCAAGTCAGGGACTCACAAATTAGTGGTTAGCACTACGTGCTGAGTTCACAGACGAGTGAGTGAGAAATGTCATTTAACTTGGAGAGACTCTTGGGTTCTAAAGACATGCATAGTTCAGTACCTAGGGAAGGCTTTATGTTTAGAGTGGAAGGAGAATATCAGATGTCTCTTCAATACATATCCACTAACTTGCAAGGAATACCCATCTACCTCAATGGTCTACACAGGTCAGTAACAAGAATGATAAACACTACAAAATTTCAAATAGTTCCAAGACCAGCTGTCAAGTATGAAGGTGGATTTTACATGGACAAGATGGGCCAGATCTATGTAGTAACCAAAAACCCTGATCAAATTAATGATAGAGGAGAATTAGAGGGACAAGGAACTTCCAAAAAATCTAACCAAGAAGAACTGGCGACTACCCCAAAGGGCAAGTCTATGATGACTCAAGTCTTGAGAGGGGATTTGATACCTCAAGATGATTACCTGTTGGACATATAACTGATCCATGGGTCTAACCTACTCCTCCAAATTGATTCACCGACACGAGGAGAAAGCATCAGCCCAACAACTATATATGAGTTAAGGGATCTAGAAAATCCATATAGAGTTACATACCTAGACCAAAATCAAAGGAGATATTGGCCTGTCTATGAAGTGGAGGGGTCTAGATTAAAGTACATGGGTCTGCCTATATTCCCTAATGAAAAATGTGATGTCAGGACAAATGAGCCAACGTAGTAGGCCAAACAGACCTTAGGTGCAATCCACTATGCAAGGAATTAACTCCCACAACCAGATTAGCTCGGGAATAGGAAATATGAATAGAACCACCCTTTGGGCAGAACCACCCTAAGGTGTAGGAGATGGAATACACCCAGTAAAACCCGCTTTTCCCATCATAATTCGATCCCAGAGCCCGAGAGAATACTAAGACCAATCCAATCGGCAAAATGTATGCGAAATCGTTACGATGGCACATGAGAGCCGTATGACACAATTGCAGAATTCAAGCAGGTATTGCGCGCAAAGCAAGTGGATGATTTTTTCATGCAATATGAATCCTTTGGGCTAACCCTCACAAGAATAGCCTTAACTTGGTTTCAATCCTTGGATCCAAATTGCTTTGTCCATATCGAACAATTCTTCCAAGAATTTATTGGGGAATTCATTAAGCGAGGGATCAAGTACAATTCATCATCTTTAATACATAGTTTCAAACAAGCTCCTAATGAGACATTAAAAAATGCAACACGAAGATTTAATCAATACGTAGCCCAATGCCCTGTTACACAGAGACCTTCTCAGCAAAAAATGCTATCCCTATTTTTAGAAGGTCTAACCAATGGAACATTGAGAATCTTAGTATACATAAAACGATTGCAAACCCTAAGTGAATGTCTTCAGGAGTGCATAGATTTGGAAGACAAATTAGCTGAGGATCTCAAAACCACACAAGGTCCTACCAAATCAGAGGATACAAGGAGCAATGAGACTTCTAGTTCGAGTTATGTGGAGGAAGTGGCAGAGTTAGTGGCAAACTTAGACAAGAGCTACCCTAGAGCAGATTTAGAGATTGAATGAACAAAAATGTGCATAAAAATGGTGGAAGTAGCTCAAGCTATGTTTGAGGCCAATCAATCGTTCAATCAGACAAATGCTATTACATCGGGTTGCACTTCCAGGGCTTACTAGATAGATTAGAGCAGTTTGTAAATAAACCGCAAGTTTCTTTACCTCCACAGGCTCAACCAACTATTGAAAGAGAAAGCTCATCACCAAAGAAATTCTATGTTCCTTACTCCATAGATGATGGAGAACCTCTTTCAATTCAACAACATGCTCAAAAGTTCTTGCGCAAAATACAAGAAGAGAAATGGGCCAAGGAGAAGGATGTTCCCCCTCCTATTCTTGAGATTGATGACCTTTATAATCAATTTCCACAAGACATTCCATCTATTTATGGAGACCAAGTAGAGCAACAAGAGGAAGAAAATTCAAGATTTGAATCCAATTCTTTACAAGAGTTGCCAAAGTTCACAGGCTCATGGGAATCTGAATCTCCCCAAATCAGAGCTCCCACAATATTGATTAGAAACGAAGACTCAGTGGTTCCAAGAAACACCGAAGTCATGAAGAAAACTAAGGTTCAGTGTCATGTCACTTTAGAAGAGCTATTCAAAGTAAAACCTTAGTTATGGAAACATGTGACAAATCACGTTTGAGAACTTGATTCCAAAATACCAAAAGCAGGCTCTAAACAAAAAGTACCGGAGATAGCTCTAGACAAAATAGGGGACATGAGCAAAGGTGAGGAAGGTAATACTTATCTTCCGATCACCTACCAAGGTTACACAACCAAAGTGATCATAGATTCAGGTGTTGATGTTGCTATTGCAACCACCTCCTTGTGGAAGCAATGGGATAAACCTACATTAAGAACAACTAGAATGAAGCTTCAAATGGCTGACGACCATGTGGAAAGACCTCTAGGATTGCTAGAACGGATAAGTCTAACCACTTGTGGTGTAGAGTTTGAGCACACTTTTGCTATATGTGACTTTGGTAAGACTAATACCTACGAAATGATCCTAGGAAGACCCTTCCTACAACAACTGCAATTTGTATAGGATTGGGGAACCAACTCCTTATACTTGCAGCGCTTAGGGGTCACAACCAAGGTCAATTTGAAGGATTACACATTCAGAGATGTACCACCCCTACAGTGGAATCCTATCCACAAGGAGCAAGAAGATTCAATCTCTGTGCATTCAAAAGTTCATCTGATACATCTTGGATGCATGAAGATACTCATTTGTGGATGTGTAAGGTCGCAAAGGAAGAGGAAAAATGCCTAAAAGCAAGAGAAGAAGGAACTTCTCGAGGCAATAGACAAGTTAAAGACCCAACCTATACACCGATGATCTTTCTAGATGAGGAATTTGAGCCTCATGGTTGGGCAAAAATCTTAGCCACCATGGACATTGCTGTCAATGAAGAACAGTGGGCACCTCATTCTGATGAGGAGGGTTATGATATTTCAATGTTCATGTGTCAGCCCTTGCTAGAAGAATGTGACCCTAGTGCCTTCATAGAAGAAGAAGAGAATGATGTCGATCTAGAGTCCATTGTGATGGATAGTTGCTTTATTTCAGAGAAGCACCATCTAGAAGACATAGGAGTATTTACACAAAAAGAAGAAGAACCTCTCACAAGCATCAAAATGGTAAATTCCAAGGATGGAAGTTAGGGTGATCAAAAGAAAAAGAAAAGAACATTAGTGAAACAGGAAGAGGAGGAACCATTGTTTGAAGTACCAGAGAATTTCAACAAATACGAAGTTGAAGACCAAAAAATCTTGGTACAAATGCCTAAAAGAGAGGCCATTATAGGAGAAGCATATGATAACAAGAAAAAGACCAAAAAAATCGTAGTCACCATTGAAGAGAAGGAAGAGAGATGTATGTACATAGGAGATGACTTAAGTAAAGAAGAGGATGTAGAGTTGGTAGCCTTATGAATATAGGGACGTGTTTGTGTGGCACTATAGAGACTTGAAGGGAGTGGATCCAAAAATTTGTTCTCATATGATCCCCATGATAGCAGATGCCAAGCCCACCAAACATAAGCCCTACACATATAATGAAAATTATGCAGCCAAAATAAAAGAAGAAATTGACAAGTTGATTGAAGCT
This sequence comes from Ceratopteris richardii, assembly GCA_020310875.1. NCBI lineage: Eukaryota > Viridiplantae > Streptophyta > Polypodiopsida > Polypodiales > Pteridaceae > Ceratopteris > Ceratopteris richardii. Next base: position 135,044,434 of record CM035429.1, on the reverse strand, counting down.
GGATTCATCTATGAGATTGAGCATATGAAATCGGTGTCCCCCATCGTTGTGGTGCCCAAGAAGAATGGAAACCTGTGTGTATGTATTAATCTTAAAAAAGTTCATGCCGCCACAATAAGGGATAGCTATCCGCTTCCAATCACTGAACATTTATTGGAGCGTGTTGCAAGCAAGGAAGTTTATAGCTTCCTTGATGGATTTTCAGGTTAGAACCAAGTAGTCAATACCCTAGAAGATCAACATAAAATGACCTTTTCCACAGAGTGGGGAGTCTTTGCATTTCGTGTGATGCCATTTGGGCTCACCAATGCACCTGCAACATTCCAAAGGCTCATGTGTCATGTCTTCAAAGAGTTCTTGCAAAAGAGCTTAGAAGTATATGTGGATGATTTATGTGCACATTCCCAACAAAGAAAATGTTAAAAATAAAGAAGTAAGCTCGTTTATATTTTGGCAAAAAGGATTTTCTTCAAGTAGAAGAAAAATACAAAAATGAAAAATGGAAGCATTTCCTTCAGAAAGTAGTGGAGGCCAAAAGAGAATCAATCAAAAGAGAATCAAATCCAAAAACTGAACTGTAAGAGGAGTGGCTGTCTAAAGTAGTGGAGAAATGATGGAGAAGAGCTCTCAAACTCATCATGAGAGTTTTTGGTCACTTGGCTATAAAAGAAGAAAGGGAGGACACTCAAGAATAGAGGAAGAAGGTGTGGAAGTCCCCTTGTAGCTAGTTCATTTGCTTTGAGTCATTTCATTCAGTTCACTCTCATAGAGTATGTCCAGCCGCACACCCATTTTTGGGTAGTCTACTTGTGAGAATCAAATCTTTCAATATATGTATCCAATTTTAGTGTGTAAATATTCGTTGGAAAGTGTATCTTGAGTACTTCCTCTTTCTAGAACAGTTTTATCAAATTCTTTATGCTCTCTGAGTTATTCAGGTTTTAGTGAAGTCTAGTTTTCAGCCTAACTGAGTGGACAGGTAGCCTGTCTAGAATCAAAGAGTTTCCAACCCAAAACTACTTCACATTTAGTGTTTCATAGCTCATTTGAAAGCTATAGGTGTCTAATTTGAGTGACCAAAGTTTCAAGTTCATTGCATGTTTCAGTTGGTACCAGTTTTCATTTGAAGGTTCAACTGTTGGCAAAAGTCTTGATCCTGAGAAGGTCTTCTACACTTTCCGCTGCGATTAGGAGAGGAATTCTCAACAATTGGTATCAGAGCATTGGATTTTGAAGAGGCAAAGCATTGGAACTAAAGTGAAGCAAAGGAGAAGCTACAAATCAAGGGGGAGCTTTGTAAAGTCAAGGAAGAGCGCCACACAATACTTGAGGTAAACTTCAATCTTGGAAGTTTTCAAATGGCTGATTTAGGACAACAAGTTGAGAAGTTAGACAAAGATAATTTTCAGTCTTGGAGGTATAGAATGATAAATTACCTTAAAGCTAAAGGTTTATGGAGTCTAGTTAGTGGAGACGATCCACAACCGGTGGACCTTGAAGATCCCAACATTACTCCGGCACAAAGGAGACAATTTGCTAATTGGGAAGAGAGGAATCGAAGGGTGATGTTCCTCATCTCACAAGTCATTTCTAACACTATGATTGGTCATGTGCAAAGCTAAGAAACAGCCAAGAAAGTTTGGGAAGCATTGGAGAAGGTGTATGCTACCTCAACAAGGTCTCGGAGGATGCAACTCAAGAACGAGCTTAACAACATGAAGAAAAACTCAAACCAAAGCATTAGTGAGTATACATTGAGGATCAAAGAGCTTCGAGATCAGCTAGCATCAGTTGGATGCAAGATAGAAGAGGAAGACATCGTCCAAATAGCCCTCAAAGGCTTGAGGAGTGAAGAAAAGTGGTAGCCCCTCATCACAAACATTCTTTATAGAGATCCTCTCCCAACATTCGAAGAGATTATACCAAATCTTGTGGCTGAAGAGGTTGCTCAACAAGGAGAAGGCAATAAAGGTAAGGACAGCCATAGTCAAATGTTATATGCAGGATGAGGTAGAGGAAGGAACTCAAGAGGAGGCTCAAAAGGAAGAGGAAGAAGCTACAACAACACAAATTTTAGCCAACACAACTCAAAGGACAAGAACAACTCAAATGACAACACACATGGAAGAGGTCGAGAAAGAAATAGAGGAAGAGGTCAAGGTTCATACAATCCTCATAAAGGTATAACATGTTATCATTGTGGTAAACTAGGACATTATGCAAATGATTGTTTGCAAAAGAATGGAAGGCTAAATGGAGGCAACCAAAGGAGCCAAAATAACTATTCGAGTACATCAAGTGAAGGAGACAAGCAAACCATGCTTGCCATGAAGCATGACTACAACAAATCGAGAAGTGATGACCAAAAATGGTTCATAAATTCAGGTTGCAACAACCATATGACATGCCAAGGAGATTTATTCACAAAGCTATAGGCTCCAAGTGGAAAAGGATGTGTGGAGACCGGCGATGAAACTCAACACGCAATTGAGCATGTTGGAGATATCAAGCTTGGACATAGAAAGGTATTGGCTGATGTTCTTCATGTTCCTACTATTGCAAAGAATTTTATTTCAGTAGGACAAATGGTAAAGAAAGGATATCATGTTATCTTCAATGAAAAGGGCTGCTTTATAAAGAATCCAAAAGAAGGATTCAAGGTCATTGCTCAAGGAAGGAAAGAAGGTAGGATGTTCACCTTGGACATTCAACAACCACATGGAAAGGTGATGTATATTCAGTTTGGAAACAAGAGATTGCTGAAATCGATTTGTGGCACAAAAGGTTTGGACATATCAACATTCCCAAGCTCAAGGACATGAGCAACCATGAAGTGGTAAGAGGTCTTCCAAGATTCAATGATGCTGGACTACATGAGTTTTGTGAAGCATGCCAACTAGGAAAGAAAACTCGACAACCATTCAAGAAGAGCAACTATGTGGCAAGGAATGTCCTCGACTTGATACACACGGATGTATGGGGACCATCACAACAACCATCAGTGGCTGTTAATAGATATTTTGTCACTTTTATCGATGATCATTCAAGAAAAGTATGGATGTTTTGCATAAAACAAAAATCAGATGCGTTCTCCATGTTCAAGAGAAGCACAGGTAGAAAAGGAAACAAGACACTACATAAAGACCTTGAGGTCCGATGGAAGAGGAGAATATTTCTCCAAAGAATTTTCAGATTTTCTTTATGAAAATGGCATCGAGAGACAATTTACATGTAGGTACACACCTCAACAAAATGGAATACCTGAAAGGAAAAATCGACATATCATAGAAGTTGCAAGATGCATGCTCAACGAGATGAAGATGCCACTAAACTATTGGGCTGAAGCAAGTAGTAGGGCCATTTATTTGATGAACAAGTGCACAACGGCTGGAGTGCATAATCTAACTCCTGAGGAGGTTTATTCCGGTAAGAAACCTGACCTTACACATCTCAAAGTTTTTGGATGTGTGTGTTATGTTCACATCCCTCAAGAACTAAGGACAAAGATGGAGGCAAAGTCCGAAAAATGTATTTTTATTGGATATTCATCAGAGCAAAAGGGATATAGGTGCTACAATCCGGTGACAAAAGAGCTACGAGTCTCACGAGATGTGGTATTTGATGAGGTAACACCATGGTTTGGAGACAAAGGGAAAGAGAAGATTCTTGAAGAAGATTGCGAAGATGATGGAGGTGCTGTACAAGAAGAATTTCAGCAAACAAGCACTCAAATGTCAGGTCCAGAAGCTTCTACATCACTTGGAGAAAGCTCAACATGGAAGGGGAGGCTAAGGAGTCATTCCGCATCACCAACATCAGGTTATGAAAGATCTAAAGCTGAAAGTGCTGCCCAAAATAGTGATTCAAATGCAAGTGAAGAAGAGTATGAAGAGGTGATCACACCAAAGGTAAAGTTGAACCGGTTGAAGAAGCAATGCTCAAAAGGAAATGAAAGGGGGTCTTCAAGAGCAAGGTATCCAATTGAAAGGCTAAGCTATGATAGTTTATTGCAAAACATTTTGCATATATGACACAGGTGGTCAATGGCAAAGAACCGGATGCATATGAAGAAGCATGTACACAAAAAGAATGGCAAGAAGCTATGCAAGAAGAGATAAAAGCTCTCAAGGACAATCACACATGGGAGCTAGTTCCAAAGGCTGAAGGTATGAAGATTGTTCCAAATAAATGGGTGTTTAAAATAAAGAGAAATGCTAATGGTTCTCTAGCTAGGCATAAAGCTAGACTAGTAGCAAAAGGATTCAAGCAAACTCATGGCATCGACTATGAAGAGACTTTCAACCCGATTGCAAAGATGGGAACAATTAGAACCTTGATTGCAGTGAGTGCAGCAAGGAGATGGCCATTATACCAACTTGACATAAAAAATGCTTTTCTCAATGGTGAACTTCAAGAAGAGGTATACATGAGTCAACCGATTGGATTTGAAGACAAAAAGCATCCAAATTTTGTTTGTAGATTGAAGAAAGCTTTGTATGGGTTGAAGCAAGCACCACGTGCTTGGAATCAAAGATTGGTCGAGTACCTCACAAGGTGTGGTTATAGTCCAAGTAGTGCAGATCTCTCTCTCTACATGAAGAAAGAAGAAGGCAAGCAGGTATATATTTGCATATACATTGATGATCTCATCATAACAGGAAGTAATGTTGCAGGAATACAAGAGATAAAAAGAAAGCTCGGTAAGGAGTTTAAAATTTCAGATCTTGGTGAGCTGAAATACTTCTTAGGCATTGAGATAGTATATGGGAAAGATGGCATTTACTTGATGCAAAGAAAGTACCTATTGGATGTTCTTTTCAGATTTGGAATGAGTGAATGCAAACCACTCACTCAACCTATGGACACAAATGTGAAGCTATGCTCAAATGGTGGAGAGAAGTTAAATGATGTAACTACATACAGGTGAAGCACACAGTCAATCATGTGAAGCACACAGTCAATCATGCCTTGTTTCATAGATATGGTGAAGAATTACACGTAAAAGGCTTCAGTGATGCTGATTGGGCTGGTTCGAAGGAAGATAGAAGATCCACTTCAGGTTATGTGTTCATGATAGGTAGCAAACCTATCACATGGAGTTCGAAGAAGCAACCTACTGTTGCACTATCATCTACAGAAGCTGAATATAGAGGTTTAGCCTTTGCAACTTGTGAAGCTATGTGGATTAAGAAGCTGTTGGATGATCTTGATGTGCAGGTGGAGACCATTCCAATTTATGGTGACAACATGTCAAGCATTCACTTGACAAACAATCCAATGTTTCATGCACGAAGCAATCACATAGAAGTGCATTATCATTGTGTTCAAGAAAACATTTTGAGCAAGGATGTGGATATAAACTTCATTGGAACTAATGACCAGGTTGCAAACATGTTTACAAAGTCCTTAGATGCTTCTAAGCTAAAGAGATTCAAGGATGACATCAACTTGCAGGATATGGCTGAAGGTGCAAGCTCACATGTGAGCTTGAGGGGGAGTGTTAAAAATAAAGAAGTAAGCTCGTTTATATTTTTGCAAAAAGGATTTTCTTCAAGTAGAAGAAAAATACAAAAATGAAAAATGGAAGCATTTACTTCAGCAAGTAGTGGAGGCCAAAAGAGAATCAATCAAAAGAGAATCAAATCCAAAAACTGAGCTGTAAGAGGAGTGGCTATCCAAAGTAGTGGAGAAATGATGGAGAAGAGCTCTCAAACTCATCATGAGAGTTTTTGGTCATTTGGCTATAAAAGAGGAAAGGGAGGGCACTCAAGAATAGAGGAAGAAGGCGTGGAAGTCCCCTTGAAGCTAGTTCATTTGCTTTGAGTCATTTCGTTCAGTTCACTCTCATAGAGTATGTCCAGCCGCACACCCATTTTTGGGTAGTCTACTTGTGAGAATCATATCTCTCAATATATGTATCCAATTTTAGTGTTTAAACATTCGTTGGAAAGCTTATCTTGAGTAATTCGTCTTTCTAGAACGGTTTTATCAAATTCGTTACTCTCTGTGAGTTATTCAGGTTTTAGTGAAGTCTAGTTTTCAGCCTAACTGAGTGGACAGGTAGCCTGTTTTGAATCAAAGAGTTGCCAACACAAATCTACTCCCAATTTAGTGTTTGATAGCTCATTTGAAAGCTGTAGGTGTCTATTTTGAGTGACCAAAGTTTCAAGTTCATTGCAGTTTTTAGTTGGTACCAGTTTTCATTTGAAGGTTCAACTATTGGCAAAAGTCTTGATCCTGAGAAGGTCTTCTACACTTTTCGCTACGATTAGGAGAGGAATTCTCCAACAGAAAATACCACATCCATGAGCTCAGATAGATCTTGAACAAATGTAGAGAACATCGAGTGTAGCAGAACAAAATTATACAACAACTGAGAGAGAAGGCTTAGGCATGGTATATGCCGTAAAGAAGTTCAGACACTAATTATTGGCCAACAAGTTCAAGTTTTTCACTGATCATCAAGCTTTATTATACTTGGTCAATAAACCTTGCAATACAAGATGCTTAGTAAGATGGTTCCTCTTACTAATGGAATATGATTTTGAAGTTGTTGTTAGGCAAGGTAGGACCCACCTCTAAGCGGATCACCTTTCTCGCATCACTTCAGGAGAGTCACCACAGGGAGTGTCTCATGAATTGTGTGACGCTTATTTGTTCAATCTAGAAGTTGTGCCTAAATGGGCAAAAAATTTGGTATCTGTCCTAACCTTTGGACCTGCGAATAAGAATGTGAAAACAAATAAAGAAGAAATTGTAAGTTCACAAAACTATCAAGTATTGGCAGGACGCATGTACAAACAAGATAGAGAAGGTGTTCTAGCTTGTTGTGTCAAGGACGATGAACATATTAGCTGGTTGCAACAAGCCCACAAAGGAGTGCTAGGGAATCACCATTCTAAACAACGAACACTACAAAATCTAAAACATTTAGGAGTGTATTGGCCTAGCATGGACAAAGAAATACATGAATGGATTAAGAATTGTCCAATGTGCCAAGAGAGACCCCCAGTGGAGCAGTTTATCACGTGTCATTAATTCCAGATTGGAGTGCTCCATTGATAGGATTTATGAAATCATGAACACTACCAAACGAGGCTAGTCTAGCAAGAAGACAAAGCATGGAGCAAGAGGCTCAGGACTATGCCTTAGTTGGAGAAAACCTATACCGAAGAGGAAAAGATGGTTACCTAAGATTGTGCGTTCATGAATCAGACTATTTGAAAATCTTCGAAACTGCACACAGTGGTGCCGACCGTGGACACTTCGGGCCCGATAGAGTAATCAAGACCATTCTATTCTCAAGACTTTGGTGGCCCACCCTTCATATCGATTCACATACCTATGTGAAGAAATGTGATACATGCCAACGTGCACAATATCCGATAAGGAAAGATGAAATGCCTTTGAGGCCCATGATGGGAGGATGCGCATTCTCGAAGTGGGGCATAGACTTTGTAGGTCCTATTAACCCCCCAGCTAGAAACTCCCATGCACAGTACATTATTGTAGCCACCGACTACCTTACAAAGTGGGTAGAATTCAAAGCCACAACGAAGAATGATGTTCAAACAATGGCAAAGTTCTTATTTGAGAATGTGTTCACGAGATACAGATTACCAATAGAGTTAGTAAGTTATAGAGGCACACACTTCTTGAATGAAGTCATTGAAAATGTTCTTCAAGAATTCTTGGTGATACATAAGAAGTCGGCCCTCTATCATCCACAGGCTAACAAACAAGCCGAGAGCACAAACAAGATTCTATGTAGTGTATTGACAAAATTGGTAAATAATAAGCGCTCTGATTGGGATGAGCAACTTCATCACGTTGTTTGGGCTTATCGAGTTGCCTACAAAATGGTACTCAATGCCACCCCATTTCAGATGGTCTTCGGATAGAATGTTGTGCTACCATTGGACTTCCTAATCCCAACTTTAAAAGTAGCACAAGAGCATGAATGGAATGGACATGAGTTATCCTCTAGGATCTTTGATCTAGAACATTAAGGTGAGACAAGGCTACGAGAGACTGTAGGCATCTATGCTGCAAAGAAAAGGCAAAATGCATAGTTTGATGCACATATTAAGGATAAAGGACTGAAAGAGGGAGACCTAGTGCTGGTTTATACACTCAAGAAACATGCCCGAAAATTGGAAAAAAAAGGATATGGACCCATGATCATTAATAGAATTTCCACTAGCGGTGAAGTTCAATTGGCCACACTAGAAGGTGATATCCTGCCAAACTATATTAGTGGATGTCGAGTCAAGCTGTATCAAGAACATCTTACAAAGGATATGCTAATGAGACTCATCACTGCCAAGAAGCGAAAAGAAGAAGAGCTAAGGGTTAGAGAAGAAGCACAAGTAGAGGCTAGAGAACGCATTAGGAGAAATAAGTTAAGGCCCCTAGGAATAGATGTCACTCCTATGGCCCTAAGATACCACATGGCCATGTGTCAAAGATCGAATGCAATTGCTTCTCGAATAATTGATTGATGACCCTTTGTGACCATAGCAGTAGGACAAGGGAAGAATGCAACGACTGTGAGAGCATTGATTGACTCAGGTGCAACAACTAGTGCAGTTAGACTTTCATACTCCCAAGATCTACAACTGAACATCAGCTCCATTGAAGCATATCTCATAGGATTGGGAGGTGTGGAAACCCCTTGTCTGGGCGAGGTAGAGTTTCCCATCTATATTCAAGTTGTTCCAATGAGAGTCAAAATGCTAGTGTGTGAAGATGAGGACCTTACGGAACCACTTGTCCTTGGTCAATACTAGCTCTATGACCATGCACCATGCAGTCAACTTAAACCTTAAAAGCCAGCTTCTTCAAGTTTGGGTACATGAACAATGTATCACATTAGAATTAGACAATTCCATGCTCACAAATACAGAGGTCACACATTCTCTTAGTTCTTCCGAAACTAATCTTCGCAAAGAAGATGTTGTGTGTGTCAATAACCCTGCGAAGCAAAAGGACTCAGTCATGGAAGCACAAGCTCTCTCAAGCTAGCAAACCTCTCTTCTTGTTCATAGAATAATGCAAGCATAACTCGACCAAAGAGGCCAGCGAAACAGACATCTGCTATATTAAATAGACAGATAAAATTCAAGAAGAAAGAAGTTCAAGGCATGAAGCAGATTTGGGTACAAAAAGGAGAACAACCACCAACTTTGCCACAACCACTTCCATTGAGGCAAGCCAACCATGCTAAAACAAGTGCGAAGAAATGAGGATAAGCTCAATCTCAAGATCTTCAACAAATTTGGGTACCAAAGCAATTGATGAAGGCCGACTATAATAACGTCTAAATTTGGGTGCCGAAGAAATTAGTTGTAGTTCAACAAGGACAATTCCACATCTGGGTACCCAAGGCACTCCTACATGCACAAACACCACTGATCTCCCTCACAAGAAAATTCTCAACAAAGAAGCCAAGGAGAGAAAAGGGTAAGAACTGAGCACATATGCCAAAAGAAGATAAACTCACCTCTTTGGCAAAAATGAAAAGACATTCATGAAGGATATGGGTTTGGAAGCCAAAAGTACCAGCGACACCCACAGAACCAAAGAACCAATCACGCTGGATACAAAATTTAAATAGACACTCAAAGATGAAGGAGTCAAAAGTGACCTGTACATAGCCAAGCACAGTTCTAAGATGGGTCCCTATCAGGAGAAATGATCAATTGTCATTCGAGGATCCAATGGGTGCCTCCAACAAAGGCTACATCAACATCTATAGGAAACATTGAAAGCCTCGACATACAACAACCATGTGCCTTTGGCATATCCTTGTCTTTTGCACCATTCCGGTCATGCACTTCCAAAGTATGCATCAATATAGGGCCACATTACGCGGCGGTGCATAGACACAAGTGAGAATCCCAGGCACATGCGATACATTGGACACATGTAAAATATTTTTCATGCTAACATCTTTCTTCTTGTTTTTTGACCTTGTTCCAAAAAAAAAGAGAGAGAGAAGAAGAAGAAAATGAGAGAAAGAATGGGATTGTGCGTTTGAAGAATCCCCAATGCAAACCATCAACAAGGACATCCATCAACAACGGAAGACAAGCTGATGGTCAATCACCAGAGCAAGGAAGCATTCCACTGCCAAGAGCTACTCACAATCAACCATGATAAGCTCTTTTGAGCAGCTCGCAATTTCTGCAAGCTCAACAATACACTCTGATGCTAGAATCAAGGAAGAAGTATATATAGAGGGACTAAACACGAAGAATGGGACAAGCGACCCCACTATAGGTGGAAAACAGACCGCTCTAGGGGAGACGTGAGGAACTCTACCTCTCAAAGTACTACATGGAACAACCCTTACAACAAGAGTCTGTCAGGGACAACAGACTCAAGAGGGGGGGAGTGTTGACAATCAAGGTCAAGCACAAGCATAGAGGAACATCAAGGAAGTGGACACACAAGAAGAATGAGCATGTAGGGAGCTCCAAGAAGCACATGTCAAATTTTCATAAGAAATCCCTATAAAAATAGTGATTTTTATCACTAAAAACCATTCTAAATACATTTTCCATTTTTGTAACTCCATTTTTTTCAAGTCGAGGAGTCCTTGAGCTTGAGGAGTATCAGAAGTATCACCCTGCCAATTTTTATAATTTTTACACTTCGTTTGAACCCCCAAATAAGCTCTAGAACCTAATTTTTAACTAGGCCGAACACTAGGTCAGGACAAGGCCAAAACTACTCAAAAAACTATAAAAAGGGCTGGAGAGCTCTTTTTTGGGGGTTAGCTTGTTGTAGATTTGATCTCTTGTAAGAGATTCCTTCTGTAATTGAAGTCCTTCCATTGTTCCACTCTTTGCTCTTACTTTGTGTGCATGTGTATGTGTATGTGTGTGCATGCTTGTGTGCTTTCACTCATGCACTCGTGCCATCACTTGCTCACGGTCTTCATACTGGTCCTCACATCTTCGCGGATTGACATTTATGAGGTGAATCTCCTCATGTTGGTACTTACCATTGTGCTAGAGTGAGGAACATCAAGGAAGTGGACACACAAGAAGAATTAGCATGTAGGGAGCTCCAAGAAGCACATGTCAAATTTTCATAAGAAATCCCTATAAAAATAGTGATTTTTATCACTAAAAACCATTGTAAATACCATTGTCCATTTTTCTAACTCCATTTTTTTCAAGCCGAGGAGTCCTCGAGCTTGAGGAGTATTAGAAGTATCGCCTTGCCAATTTTCATAATTTTTAGACTCCGTTTGAGCCCTCAAATAAGCCTTGGAAATTTTTAACGAGGCCGGACTCTAGGTTTGGACAGGGCCAAACCTACTAAAAAAACTATAAAATGGGCTGGAGAGCTCATTTTTAGGTGTTAGCTTGTTGTAGATTTGAGCTCTTGTAAGAGATTCCTTATGTAATCGAAGTCCTTCCATTGTTCCACTCTTTGCTCTTACTTTGTGTGCATGTGTGTGTGTATGTGTGTGCATGGTTGTGTGCTTTCACTCATGCACTTGTGCCATCACTTGCTCACGGTCTTCATACCGGTCCTCATGTCTCCGCGGATATACATTTATGGGGTGAATCTCCTCATGTTGGTACTTACCATTGTGCTAAAGTGACAACACTATGTAATGTGTTGACAAAACTGGTAAACAATAAATGCTCTGATTGGGATAAACAATTGCATCATGTTGTTTGGGCTTATCGAGTTGCCTAAAAAATGATAGTCAATGCCACCCCATTTCAGATGTTCTTCAGACAAAATGTTGTGCTACCAATGGACTTCCTAATCCCAATATTAAACTATAATATTAGATCTAGAGCACTTAGGTGAGACTAAGCTACGAGCAGCAGCAGGCATCTATGCTGCAAAGAAAAGACAAAAGGCATACTTTGATGCACATATCAAAGTTAATGGACTGAAAGAGGGAGACCTAGTGTTGGTTTATACTCTAAAGCAGCATGCCCATAAATTGGAAAAACGAGGATATGGACCCATGGTCATTAATATAATTTCCACTAGCGGTGCAGTTCAATTGGCCACTCTAGAAGGTGACATCTTTCCAAGCTATATTAGTGGATGTCAAGTCAAGCTATATCAAGAAGCTCTTACACACGATATGGTAATGAGACTCAACACCGCTAAAAAGCAAAGAGAAGAAGAGTTAAGGATTAGAGAAGAAGCACAAGCAGAGTCTAGAGAGCACATTAGGCGAAATAAGTTAAGAGGACAAGGCTTAGATGTGAATCCCAATGCCCCAAGATATCACATGGCCATGTGCCAAACATTGGGTGCAATTGCTCCTCGAATAATAGACGGATGTTCCTTTGTGACCATAGAGGTAGGACATGGAAAGAGTGTAAGAATTGTGAAAGCCTTGATTGACTCAGGTGCAAGAACTAGTGTAGTTAGACTCTCATACTATCAAGATCTTCAATTGAACATCAATTCCATAGAAGCCTATCCCATAGGATTAGGAGGTGTGGAAACCCCTTTGTGAGGTGGAGCTTCCCATCTACCTTCAAGATGTCCCAATGTCAGTCTAAATGCTAGTATGTCAAGATGAGGACCTTATGGAACCACATGTCTTGGGTCAAGATTGGATCTATTACCATACAATCAACTTATACCTAAAGACTCAACTTCTTCAAGTTTGGGTACATGAACAATGCATTACATTAGAATTAGAGAATGACTAGATCACAAAACCAGGTATCTCACATTCTCTTAGTTCTTCTAAGACTAATCTTAGCAAAGAAGATGTTGTATGTGTCAAAAGCTCTAGGACACAGAAGGACTCAATCATGGAAGAATTGGCCCAAAGGTGAGAGGATCTCTCTTCTTTTTCAAAGACTAATATAGACAAATTAGTTGAGCCACCAAGGCAAGGGACAGTACAAGACAATTGCTATGTCAATTCGATAAACAGAATTCAAGAAGAAAGTAGTTCTAAACATGACGCAGATTTGGGTATGAAAAGGAGAGCAACCACCAGCCTCGGCACAACAATTCCCATCTAGGCAATCCAACCATGCTAGAAGAAGAATGAAGCAGCAAGGACAAGCTCAACCACACAATATTCGACAAATTTGGGTGCCTAAGAAATTTACTACAACCCAACAAGGACAATTACACATGTGGGTACCCAAGAATATCTTACATACACAATAACCTAGGGTATGGGTTTGGAAGTGTAAATCCCACAAGACCAAAGCAGCAACCATGAGGGATAAAAAAGTTAAGAAACCATCCCAAGATGAAGAATCCAAAAAGTGATCTATACAAAGCCACACATAGTTCTAAAGTGGATCCCTATAAGGAGGAATGGTCAGTTGTCAGTTAACCATCAATTGACTGCATCATTTTGAGATCCATTGGATATCTCCAAACAAAGATTACATCAACCTCTGCAAGTAACATTGGAAGCCTCAACATGCAAAAACCATGTGCCTTTGGCATAACCTTGTCTTTTGCACCATTCAGGTCATGCATTTCTAGACTATGCATTAATATAGGGCCACATTACACGGTCGTGCATAGACACAGTTGAGAATCCCAAGCACATATGACAAATTTGACATATGTAAATTATTTTATTAATACTAACATCTTTCTTCCTATTTTGAGACATTGTTAAAAAAAAAAGAAAAAGAAAAAACAAAAAGAAAAAAAGAAAGAAAGGGAGAAGAAGGACCAACACCATGCGCTCGAGGAAATTCATAAGTGAATCATCAACAAGGACATCCATCAACAATGGAAGAGACACCCATGGTCAATCACCATGATGGGAGTACCATAGGAAGAGATGAACATCGATTGACCTTTCACATTCGTAAGAATCACCTACTTTGGCAACACTATCACAATGTTAGATTAGGAACCCTCTTCATCAACATGCCCTTGAGAACTTAGCTCAAGACCCAAATGTTTTTGCACCATATGTTTTGAAATGCATTGCCCAAGTAAGCATGCATAGGGGCACATTACAAGGCCGTGCACAAGGCACATATTTTCTTCAATCCATGCACGAACACACTTACCAATCATTCTTTATGGGTTATGAGTACTTGGCATGACTACCATGAACATCATCTTTGAAAGATCTAGAGGACATCAATGGGGCAACATCAATACCCAGGAAACGATCCGAAGCTAGCAGCTGCTCACAATCAACATGGACAACCTCTTTTGAGAAGTTAGTGTTGGTGCAGGGCAATCAACAATTGAAGTTTTGGGTGAAGAATTGAATTCAAGGACTGAAGAAAAGACTAAGTCAGGGCATGAAGGAAGTGCATATTCAGAAGATGAAGATGTGTACACATATGTACATTAATTTAGAGACAGCTCATATATATCTTTTGTATGATCATAAGCTTGTACATATATGGCTATATATATAAGTAAAAAGTCGGGGCAAATATGAGAGAGCATGTGAATAGAGAAATCGGTAGTTGTATGAGTCATTAGACATCTAGAAGTGAATAGAATCTCTCTCATCACTCAGTTGTAAAATTCCTTCAGGAATAAAAGAAAATTGCACCCAATGTTTCTGTGCATTCTCCTTTTGTCCTTGATCATTTCAAGAATCCTTTTGTAGATGTCTAAGTCCATAGTGAATGAGTCTATGGTTAAATTTTGAGAGCCTAATTGTAAACAGGCTGTGAGAATTATGAGTAGGAACATTCATATGTGAAGAAGTGTTCACTGTTTCCTGAAAGAGGTGCAATCTCAATGATCAATGATTTGATAATTTCTCAGTGTACAGGTTAAAGTTTTGCATGAGTAAGGAGTCAAAGTTTAAGTTAGAAGGTAAGCCATCTATGGCTAAAAGCATTTGTATAAACGGGTTCTAGATTGAGAGAACCAAGTGTTAGAAGTTACAGGTGTCTAAATCAACTTTTCAGAAGAGCAGTTTTAGACATAGGTAACTTGTTGAGATCATTTCTCAAGATCTACTAAATCGTTTGGAGTGATTTAACTTGGAGAAGGTGCGCAAACTGTACGTGACACCTTTGTAAAGTTTCATCAAAACTTTTACACAATTGATAAGTTAATGAGAGAGATATGTGCAGCAGACTTTATGTGTAGTCATCTCCTTCATAGGTTTTTCAAAATCGTCATAATTGATCATTGATCCTCTAAAATTGGTGAAGGTTTGAGTTACTCTTGTTATAGAGGTGCTCTAACTTCAAGAGTAGCTTGTTCTTTTGGAGATTAACACTCTCCATCAGTGGTATCAGAGCAAGAAGCATCAAAATTGAAGAAAGGAGGATCCTGACTGCTGCAGTCATAAAGAATTCAACATCTGAAGGTTCAGAAGGTGAAAGCTTAAGAGCAAAGCTTGAGAAGGAGGCCATACAAAATCAAGGAAGACAAAAGGAGTATCATTCGAAGCAAAGGTACATCTATTAATCATAAAGTTTGAAGAATCCAATACACAGGTGAAGAAAGGATGGGAGATTCTCTTTAGATAGAGAAGTTGGATAGAGAGAACTATCCAGCATGGTCAATGAGGATGGAAGCTCATCTTATGAGCAAAGACTTGATAGCTTATATTATAGGTGAAGAAGAAAAGCCTCAGTTCAGAGATCCCAGTGTTCCAACTAGGGAGGAATTATCATATTTGAAGAATTGGATGAAGAAAGATGCTCAAGATAGGAGCATTATCTATATGGCAGTCAATGACTACTTGCTACCTCATATTAGAGGTCTTGAAAGTGCAAGTGATATATGGAATGCTTTGGAGGAGCATTTCCAAAACACCACAAAGTCAAGGAAGGCATCCTTGTGGGCAGAATTTACCACTTTCAAGAAGAAGGCCTCTCAATCCATCTCAGACTATGTAACAAGGATGAAGGACATTGCAGATGCATTAGGAGTAGTTGATGAAGACATTGAGGAGGATAAATTGGTAAGGCAAATCCTCACAGGTTTGAGAGGTGATGACAAATGGAAGCCATTCATTTTGTCTATTGAATTATCACTTGATCATTTTACTCCTGACTTAAATCAGTTGCTAGGACATATGTTAACCTTTGAGCAGGATGTCAAAGGTGAAGGTGACAAGAGTAGAGGTGATGCAATGTATTCAAAGGATAAGAAGAAGAATATCAAAGGAAAGCAACAAGCAAATGAGGATGAAGGTACAACTAGCCAAGCTAACTTCCTAAGAGGAAGAGGAGGTGGCAAAGGTAGAGGAAGAGGCAGGAGTAATAAAGAAGGAGTCAAAGCTTGCTGGATTTGTGGTAAGACAAATCACTTAGCTAATGATTGTTGGCTTAATACTCAAAGTAATGGTGGATGTAATCAGAACTTTAATTCAAGAGGAAGAGGTGGTAAAAATCAAAGAGGTAATTTACAAGGTAGAGGAAGTAGAGGTTACTTTGGAAGAAATGCAGGTAGAGGATTCCAAATCCAACAATACAACAATCCCTACTACAATTATGATTCAGATCAGAAGGAAGATTCAACATTGATAATGAATGCAACTTGTGAAAGACAAAGTGAAGATCAAAGAGTCTTCTACATTGACTCAGGATGTAGTAATCATCTGAGTGGTAACATAGCCTTGATGAGTGATTTGGAAAATAAGGTAACTAATCATGTAGTTCAAACAGGTGATAATACAAAGCACAATGTGAAGTCAATTGGATCAGTGAAGGCCAAGGATGGAAGTACTCTCTTGAGTAAGGTTTTGTATGTTCCTACAATTCCTAAAAATCTCATAAGTGTAGGAAAAATTGTTGAAAAAGGTTATGAAGTTAGGTTCACTAATGAAGGAGTGTTTGTGGAAGAGCCTAGCAATGGGTATAAACAAATTGTTTCAGGGAAGAAAGAAGGAAGATTGTTCACATTGAAGATTCAAGGTAATGTTGGTCATGCCTTGTTCACTTATGGTGGACATAAGATCTCTGAGTTAGATCTTTGGCATAAGAGGCTTGGACATTTTAATGAAAGAGGTATCAAGGATATGGTTAACAATGGTCCAATGCTTGGATTGCGTAATGTTGCAGGTCAACATATGACATACAAATGTGAAGCATGTCAATTAGGTAAGGCTCATAAGCAATCTTATTCCAAGCATGGTTTTATGTATTCAGAGAAGCTTGAGTTGGTACACACAGATGTGTGGGGACCATCAAAGGATTTTAGTATCAATGGTTCAAGGTACTATGTGATTTATGTTGATGATGCTCTCAGATGAATCGCTATCTATGTGATCAAAGATAATTCAGAGGTGTTCAATACATTTAAACATTATCATGTGTATGCAGAGAGAATTACATGTCATAAGTTGAAGAGACTAAGGTCAGATGGAGGGGGAGAGTATTTCTCTAATGAGTTCAATGATTACTTGTGGAATGCAGGTATAAAAAGGGAAATTACTTGCAGGTACTCTCCTCAACAAAATGGTGTAGCAGAGTGAAGAAATAGAACTCTTGTTGAGTTTGCAAGATCAATGATGAAGGAGAAAAATTGCCCAAATTACTTGTGGGCTGAGGCTGTAAATACAACTACTTATTTGGTCAATAGGTTACCATGTAAAGCTTTGCAGGGTATGACACCATATGAGGCACGGTGGGGTAAGAGACCTACTCTAGACCATTGCAAAGTATTTGGATGTTTGGCATATGCATATGTGCCATCACAATTGAGGCATAAATTGGAGCCTAAAGCTGAAAAATATGTGTTCATTGGATATGATGATAAGCAGATGGGATATAGGTTGTGGAGTCCATCCACAAAGCAATTTATTGTATCTAAAGATGTTACATTTGATGAGCAAGGTACTTGGTATGCAGGTACAATCAATATTTATGCAGGTGATGAAGAAGTTGTGACTCAAAAGAAAGGTAAATCAAAGGTTCAGATATTTGATGAAGAGGAGAACAATGAAGTGCAGGATGAAGTTGAAGAAGTGCCAAGGTTTGATCCAGAATGTGATGAACCAGAAACCTCAAGGAGTCGAGAACTTAGAAGGTCATCTAGACACAAATGGCAACCTACAAGGTATAGCTATGACACTTCTTTCTTGGCTAGCAAAGATTATGCTTATATGATAAAGGTAGATGAAGACCCTTCTACATATGAAGAGGCAAAAGGTAAGGAAAATTGGGAGAAAGCTATGCAGGAAGAGTATGATGCATTGATGGAGAATGAGACTTGGGATTTGGTTCCTAAACCAAATAGTCAGAAGATTATTGGATGCAAATGGGTCTACAAGACAAAGAGGTTTGCAGATGGAAGTGTGTCTAGGTATAAAGCTAGACTTTTTGTGAAGGGTTTTGCTCAGACATATGGTATAGATTATGATGAGACCTATAGTCTTGTGGCAAAGATGACAACTATCAGGACACTCATAGCTATTGCTGCATGTAAAGGCTGGAAGTTATGTCAATTAGATGTGAAGAATGCTTTTTTAAATGGTTATATTTCAGATGATGTTTTCATGGAGCAACCACAAGGATTCAGAGATGGAAGGTATCAAGATCATGTATGTAAGCTCAAGAGAGCTTTGTATGGTTTGAAGCAGGCCCCAAGGGCATGGAACTATAGACTTGTAAAGTTCTTAAAAGAACTTGGATTCCAAGTATCTAAAGCAGATAGTAGCTTGCTTGTCAAAGCAAGTGATGATGGGTTCATATACATGTGCATATATGTTGATGATATAATTCTTACAGGTACAGATGAGAAAGGCATTCAAAGCCTAAAGAAGCAAATGGAGAAAGAGTTCAAAATCAGTGACTTGGGAGACTTGTCATATTTCTTGGGCATGGAGATCTCATACACTCAACATGGAGTGTATGTAACTCAAGAAAGGTATTTGAGAAACTTGTTGATCAAGTTTAAGATGAATGATTGCAGGGTAGCACCTACTTCAATGGAGGTGAATCACAAATCGAGCAGATATGGAGGTGAAGAGTGTTGTGTTTACAAACTTGAAAACATCAAAGTACACAATGAAACATGATGAGACCTCCCAAGATCCTTAAAACACCAACCAAATATTTCCAAACTTCAAAAACAAACTTTCCACCAAACTTTCCAAAAAACAGAAATAGGTCACTGTAGCAAAATGATCACCAGAAACTCTCTGAGCACAATTTGACAAAACTAATCATATAATCTGAAAATAGACTCTGAGTAGCATGCTTTAGAAACAAAAAACATCAAAAAAAGCTGGAGTATAGCTCCCAAACCAACAGCTTCAAGTCAAGGTAAGAAGAAGCCTGCAACAACAAGGTATGACTAACTATCTGAATTGAAAACTGATGTATAAAAGCAATAAAACTTCAAGATCTATTAGAAATTTTGATATGGATAGAAAGTGTGAGAGCTAAGGAAACTCCTCCAAGTGAAATCACTCAAAAAGACCTCATAACAACTGAGATATGAAAGTTTGAAGAGAGGTATGTCATTGATGAGACATCGGATAGACACAAGAAAGAAGATATGCCAAAATGCCTACTTGCGCGGAGTTTTCTCATTGTAAATTGTACAAAAACTGATCTAATTATATAGTACAAGTTGTAAGTTTTGCAACGCAACAAGAATCACTCAATTTGGACACATACACTAAGAGAACCACTCTTTTTATTGAGAGGCTATCAACAGAAGCGCCTTCCTTGTCTAAAAATAGATACCTCTCCTTTCCTTCTACTTTTATCTACTTTTGCTCTAATTTTGGAGATGTGAACGCCTCCACATGTTATTTTCCATAACTAATAAGATCCACAAGCTTCCATATACCATTTTTAATAATTAATAAAATCCACAAGACTACTTTAGAGCTTGTTTTTATGTAACATTGCCCCCCTCAAGCTCTAAATCCAAAGGTTTGACTCCAAGTAGTACTTTGATTCGCTTAAGCTTCTTAGCATCCATTGCTTTTGTGAGTATTTCTGCTAATTGATCTTTCGTTCCAACATGTTGAATATCAATATCTTCATTCACCACCTTCTCTCGGATATAGTGATAGTGCACTTCAATGTGTTTTGTTCTTGCATGGTACACTGGATTAGATGCGAGCTGTAATGAACTTACATTATCTCCAAAGAGTAGTGGACCTGTTGTAGATAGATTCATATCTTCATAAAGCTTCAAATACCACATAATCTCACATGTTGCATTTGTCAGACTTCTATATTCAGCTTATGTGCTTGAAAATGTTATTGTAGGCTGTTTTTTAGAACTCCATGAAACCAAATTATTACCTGCAAATATCAGATATCCACCTGTACTCCTTCTATCATCCTTATTTCCAGCCCAATCTGCATCACTGTATGCTTTCAAATTCAAACCTTCATGATATTTATAGCCCATACCTTCATTTAATGTACCCTTCAAATATCTCAAGACCCTTTTTGCTGCTTGCATATGAACATCTGTGGGTTTGTTCATGAATTGACACAACATACTTACACTAAATGTAATATCCGGCCTTGTTAAAGTTGCATATATAAGAGAACCAATCAAAGACCTGTAGATAAGTGGATCTTCTAAAGGTTCACCATCTTCAACACTGTACTTCACATTGGGTTCCATCGGATTATTGATACTCTTGCAATGCTCCATGCCATATTTCTTTAACAAATCTGAAATATACTTTCTTTGTAGAAGATATACGCCATCTTCCTTCTTCATAACTTTGATTCCAAGAATGTACATTAGTTCTCCTAAATCTGAAATTTTAAATTCAGATCCAAGCTCTGCTTTGATCCTGGCTATCTCACCTTCATTGTTTCCTGTTATTATCAAGTCATCCACATAAATTGAGATATAAACAATCAATGATCCTTCAACCTTAACATACAAAGAAGTATCTACATTTGAACACCTGTATCCCTACTTTTCAAGAAACTCTACCAATCTAAAATTCCAAGCCCTTGGAGCTTGCTTAAGACCATACAATGCTTTCAAGAGTTTACATACATGAGTAGGCTTCTTGGAATCTTCATAACCGCTGGTTGCTCCATGTACACATCTTCTTTTAAATCACCATTGAGGAATGCATTTTTTATATGTAATTGATAAAGATTCCATACCTTGCTTGCAACAACACTTATTAATGTCCTTATTGTTGATATCTTGGCAACATGAGAAAATTTCTCCTCATAATCGATGCCATAACTCTGTGCATAACCTTTACATACAAGCCCTGCCTTATATCTACTTACTGAACCATCACTGTTTCTCTTTATCCTATACACCCATTTGTTACCAATTACCTTCATGTTAGGTTGCCTTGGAACTAAACTCCATGTATTGTTCTCATACAAAGCTGTCATTTCTTCATCCATTGCTTTTACCCATTTCTTTACCTTTGATGCTTCTTTAAAAGTTGTTGGTTCCTGCTCCTCAAGAAGTTTTGCAATATAAGCTTCATGAGAAAATCTTTGCGGTTGCCTTCTTTCTCTTATTGGATACCTTGATTGGCTTCTTGTCCTACCATGCTTTTCTTGCCTTCGAGTTTGAGTTCTTCTTGATGTAGAACCTTCACTTTCTTCTTCCTGTGACTCAATTTCCTTTGAAATCAAATCAAGAATTTTCTTCAACTTCTGATTGGGGGGAGTTGCCTCTTCATGTGTAATTTGACTCTCTGGTGAACTTGGAGAACTTGGCTCTTCTTCGTGACTTCTTGTAGTTTCTTCTTCATCTACCTGCACTTCATGTTTATACCAAGATTTATCTTCATGAAAAATAACATCTCTCGAAACAATTACCTCTCCAGTATCTGGGTTCACACATCTATATCCTTGTTGCCCTTCTGCCATACCAATGAAAACCATTTTTTGTGACCTTGGATCCAGCTTTGACCTTAACTGTTGTGGAACATGAACAAAACATATGCTTCCTATTAGCAATATCTGGTTTTGATCCATAAAACAATTCATAAGGTGCTTGTTGTACATGACTTTGAGTAGGTGGTAACCTGTTCATCACATAAACTGCCATATTGCATGCTTCAACCCAAAAAATAAGTGGTAAGTCCTTTTCATTTAACATGCCCCTACCCATCTCCAAGATAGACCTGTTTCTTCTTTCGGCCACACCATTTTGTTGAGGTGTGTATCTATTTGTAGTCTCCTTTTTAATTCCTTCTTCCTCCAAAAATGCAAGAAATTGATTAGAAAAATATTCGCCTCCATCTGCTCTCAACCTTCTTATGCTTCGACCTGTTTGCTTTTCAACCAATGATTTAAACTTTTTGAATATGTCAAACACTTTGGATTTGTATTTCATAAAATAAATGAATGTAAACTTTGAGAAGTCATCAATAAATGTGACAAAGTACTTGCTACCTACCATGGACTCTTCTTGAGATGGACCCCATACATCAGTATGAATCAAGTCCAAAATACCTCTGCTTTGCAATCCTGCTTTTGAAAAAGAACTTCGTACATGTTTTCCAAACTGACATGCCTCGCAAACAAAATCCAAATCTTGCTTAGGTAATTGTGGTAAACCTTCAACTAATGATTTCTTTGCAATATCTTTTAACCTGCCAACACTGATGTGTCCTAATCTTTTATGCCATAAATTCAATTGACTTACTTGAGTCCTGCATAATCTGGAACTTCAACTTCATAAGTATATAATCTGTTTACCTTTTGTCCTTTTATAGCAAAATTTCCATCCTTCTTCTGATAAGCCTGCCACTGATTATTGTCAAAATTGGCCTTCACTCCATTGTCCTCCATTTGTCCAACTGAAATCAAATTTCTTGTAATGGTAGGAACAAACAAAACATCTCTAAGAGTGACATGTTCATTAAGTGGACAATCACCAATGTAAACTACTTCATGCTCAATACTATCTCCTGTAGCAACTGTGACTCTTGAATCAGGTTTGTGCTTGCTCGATCCGCTTGTGTAGGAGCTTCTGGTAATACCGGCTTCGCTTCTGTACCTGTTATCAATCCCCAAAGACCTTTAGACATGAGATAAGACTCCATTCTAAATTGCCACATGGGATAATTTCTCCCATCAGATAACTTCTCAATCGATGCACTCAAATCTGCCATGTTGAATTGTTGTAAACAAAGAAGATAATTCAATAAGTTGTATGAAAGATTTGATTAAAAAAAAAAAAAAAAGCTTTGATACCACAATGTTGTGTTTACAAACTTGTAAACATCAAAGTACACAACGAAACATGATGAGACCTCCCAAGATCGTTAAAACACCAACCAAATATTTCCAAACTTCAAAAACAAACTTTCCACCAAATTTTCCAAAAAACAGAAATAGGTCACTGTAGCAAAATGATCACCACAAACTCTCTGAGCAGAATTTGACAAAACTAATCATATATTCTGAAAATAGACTCTAAGTAGCATGCTTTAGAAACAAAAAACATCAAAAAAAGCTGGAGTATAGCTCCCAAACCAACAGCTTGAAGTCAAGTTAAGAAGAAGCCTACAACTGCAAGGTATGACTAATTGTCTGAATTGAAAACTGATGTACAGAAGCAATAAAACTTCAAGATCTATGAGAAATTTTGATATAGATAGAAAGTGTGAGAGGTAAGGAAACTCCTCCAAGTGAAATCGCTCAAAAAGACCTCATAACGACTGAGATATGAAAGTTTGAAGAGAGGTATGTCATTGATGAGACACCGGATAGACACAAGAAAGAAGATATGCCAAACTGCCTACTTGCGCGGAGTTTTCTCATTGTAAATTGTACAAAAACTGATCTACTTATATAGTACAAGTTGTAAGCTTCGCAACTCAACAAGAATCACTCAATTTGGACACATACACTAAGAGAACCACTCTTTTTATTGAGAGGCTATCAACAGAAGCGCCTTCCTTGTCTAAAAATAGACACCTCTCCTTTCCTTCTACTTTTATCTACTTTTATCTACTTTTGCTCTAACTTTGGAGATGTGAACGCCTCCACATGTTATTTTCCATAACTAATAAGATCCACAAGCTTCCATATACCATTTTTAATAATTAATAAAATCCACAAGACTACTTTAGAGCTTGTTTTTATGTAACAAAGAGTTCAAGGACCTAAAACCATATCAGAGTTTGGTTGGTAGTCTGATCTATGCTACATTAACTAGACCTGACTTGTCATATGCAGTTGGAGTATTATCTCAATTCATGCATTGCCCTAGGAAAGAACATTGGATTGCAGGTCAAAGAGTGTTGAGGTACATTAAGGGTACACTCAAAGAGGGTTTGTATTATGGTTTTACATCAGATACAAACATCAAGATTTATAGTGATACAGATTCGACAGGTAATCCTGATGATAGGAGATCAACATATGGATACTTGTGTTATGTGGGAGATAAGTTAATTTCTTGGTGTTCAAAGAAGCAACACACAATTGCTTTGTCATCTATAGAAGCAGAGTACAAAGGGGTGGCTGAAGCTGCAAAGGAAGTGATATGACTTAAGACTCTTATGAAGAGTTTTGATATCATTCAGAGTACACCCACTATTCATGGAGATAATATGAGTTCATTGTATTTAGCTGCTAACCCTGTTTTTCATGCTAGGATTAAACACATTGAGATTCAGTACCATTTCCTAAGAGAGAAGGTGATGGATAAAGAGATTGAAGTCATACATACTTCAACAAAAGATCAGATAGCTGATATGCTAACCAAAAGCTTGGATGGACCAAAGCTACAAAGATTTAAAGACATGGCAGGTATAAAGAAGATAGAGAAAACCTCAACTCGAGAGGGGGAGTGTTAGCACTCAAGGTCAGGAATGAGGTGCAAGAACGTGTCGAAGAAGTGGATACACAAGAAGAAGGATCAAGTAGGGAGCTCTAAGAAGTGTATGTCAAATTTTCAGAAGAACCCCTTACAAAAAGATTGATTTTGATCACTAAAAACATTGTAAATATCATTTCACCTTTTTATAGCTCCAGGGGTCCTCAATCTTGAGGAGCATTAGAAGTATCTATGTATAAATTTTCATAATTTTTAGACTTTGCTTGAGCCCTCAAATAAACATTGGATCCTAATGTTTAACTAGGCTGGACACTAGGTTTGGATAGGGCCAAAACTAGCGTAAAAGCTATAAAAAGAGCTAGAGAGCTCATTTTTGAGGTTGGCATCTTTGAGGAGATCTTGTTAGAGAGTTAGCTTGTTAGCGATTTGAGCTTTTGTAAGAGAGTCCTTGTGCAATAGAAGCTTCCATTATTCCTATCTTTGATCTTGCATTGTGTGCATGTGTGTGTGCATGCATGTATGTGCTTGTCACTCATATTTGATCACCACAATTGCTCATGATCTTCATATCCTCCTCACGTCTCCATGGATTGACAAGTAAAGGAGGTGGTACTCACGCTTGAGCTACAAGGCATATATACATATTGGGGGAAAAAACTCCTAAAATGGGAAAAAAGTGCCCAAGCGGTCCTAGTGTGTTCACGCACATCATTAACTAAATATATCAACAATTGGAGCATGGTGAGGCTAAGTCATGCTTGTCTGATTTCCTATTTGAACCCACAAGACCTTGAACTCACATAATGTTTTCATCCAAAATCTATTTCTTTGAGCTCTAGAGTGCATTGGAAAGCAAGCATAATTTGAAGCTGACCCTTAAGTAGGATTAGGAAACCAAGGGAGCTCTAGAGAGTTTTTTTATCAATACAATAGGGGAAAATGGATCTTTAAATAGTGCCTGAATCAAAACTTTCTCTCAATTAAAGTTAAAGTGTGATTTAAACTTGGGACTTTTACAAGTCCTCCAAGAGTCAATCAAGGGTGTCCGGAGCAAGGTGCCAATGTGTGCAAGCTTGGGGACACATGTACAAACAAGGAGAAGCGACTTGAGGTTGGAAGATCTCTCAACCCCCTCAATCAGATTTTAGCATAGGCTAAGTGGGATTAGTAGTTTTGACTGATTAGAGGCACGATAGGAACACTCGAGTACTAAGAGCCTTTAGATTCTCAAGTTTAAGAATAGGTTAATTGTAATCAAGGGATAGCTTAAGGGCAAAGAATTTAATTTGGTTGGATGAAGAACATCAAGTATGACAAACCTAAGTGCTCCTTATGATGTATGTTTTAAGACAAGGAAATACATACTAAAGAAATTAAAAAGAACAAGTGATTGATATCAAGGAATCATCAACATAGTTGTACAAGGGTTATTGGGCTAATGAGTAGGGCATATGAACCTTAGATCAGGTAGACACCTAGGGAGAGGCTGACAAAGCATTAGATCTTTTAAAGCT
Organism: Ceratopteris richardii; assembly: GCA_020310875.1. Classification (NCBI taxonomy): domain Eukaryota; kingdom Viridiplantae; phylum Streptophyta; class Polypodiopsida; order Polypodiales; family Pteridaceae; genus Ceratopteris; species Ceratopteris richardii. The sequence goes on along the minus strand of CM035429.1, from coordinate 135,018,224 downwards.
AGTGTCAATCACACAACTAGGTGGTGGGCCCAACAATTGAGTGATTATCCATACGTTATAAGTTCAGAAACAAGTGACTCTAAGATGTCATATAGCATGGAGAAACTAGTAGGTAGCTCAGGAGTAGCGTACCTAGAAAAACTAGAAGGGCTATACAAAACTCAACTTGAATACATCAAGACCAACCATTTAGGTGCTTGCATCTATAAGGATGGTTTGAGAAGATCTGTTGTCCAAATTAAAAACTTGAATCAACTTTTTGGAATAGAACACCCAATAGTCAAATTTGAAGATGGTTCATATATGATAAAGAAGGAACCATGTATGTATTCACCAACCTGCAAGGTAGGACCAACGAATTTGGCAATGTAATCCCAGAGACTGAAATAGGTGACATAGAGCAAGGGAATTTGGGAGGAGAACTAAGAACCCCTAGAGGCAAATCGGTCTTAACCAGAATACTCACACCAGAATGGATTCCCCAGGATAACAAATGTGTAGAATTGTTCTAGAAAAGTTTTTTTAAGGTTTAAAACCGATCAACCTAGCGAAGTAGGAAACATGATGATATATGAATTTAAAGATCTTGATCCCCTAGGCAAACTGATATACTTAGACAACACATCAGAGAGAGTGTTTGTGGAAAAGGAACTTGTTAGGCATGCATGTTGGAACATCAAGCTTACAGTATGCTTGAGGTGGATTTTATCTACATTAGAAAGCTATCGCTTGGATTACATCAAAAAAATATCCATTCAAGGGTTCTTTTACTTATGCTCATTTATTGTATTTAAAAAAAAAATTAATGGATCATTTATCAAAAGCCTAGAGCTTTACACATGTAAAAGGAGAAAAAGAGAGCTCCACACAAATTGAGGGAGTTGAACTTGGCAATCAATGAATCACTCAATCACCTAAAAGTAGATCAAACTAGATCTTCACTTTTCCTAGATGGTAGGAAAGGGAATTGATTTCAAAAACTAGTCCGGCCTTTTTGAATTCAAAATCTACTTGTAGAATTTGTGGATCACTTCAAGAGTCTATATAAAGAATTCAAATCACTTGAATATTACATGTAAGCAATATACATACACTTGTGGCCATCATTGTCTTGCTCCATTTCTCTACATCATCTACTTCAACAATAGTAAATGTGTAGAGGCTATTGCTCTCTCTATAGAGCTCCAAATTGGATGAAAGAGCATTCATTGGAAAGATATTAGGTCTAGTTTATGTCTAAAAATTATCAAAGCATTGGATTTAGTGAATCTGGAGAAATGTTAGTGTTTCTATCTCAAGGTCTATCTCAGTGCATCTTTGAAAAATAGGAGGTACCATTGTTGAGTGTTAGGTTCATTCCACAAGCATATTTTTCTTATTTCTTGTACTCTTGTGCATTTTATGAAACTACCTTATGTGTATCACTCCTCCAAAACTATTGTTTCCAATTGTAATCATGTTGCCTGCTATGAGCCTTTGAGGTTTATTTTTTCGTCCCAAGATAACAAGTTTTTTGAGCTAGGAAATGTGCAAACCTATATGTTTCGTATCAACTTATTCTCCTTGATGCTCCATTATCTCAAGGGTTGGTCGTGTGCTGGTTGGCTAGACCAAACTTCACATAGTGAATTTTATTGCACTTATCACATGCCTTTAAGTTCTATTTTAGTCTCCATAAGCTCAAGGGTTGGTACTGTGCTAGATGGTTGGACCGAACTTACTCGCTTTGCAACTCACTTTTCTACCTCCTACAAGCTTCTCCAAGTTCTTTTAGTGGTATCAGAGCTAGATCAAGATGGATGAGGACTTTCCCTCAATGATTGAGAAGCTTGATTGGCACAACTATGCGGCTTGGCAAAATCCAAATGGAGGCCTATTTGCAAGGTGGAAATCTTTATGAAATAGTAGTAGGTGATAAAGTTATGCCTATTCCATGATCCAATGGAGGACCTACACAAGAGGAGACAGATAAGCTCACACTTTGTTGTGCAAGGGATGCTCAAGCAAGGTCGTACATACTACACTCTATCTCTGATTTTCTATTACCAAAAATTAGAGGATGGAAGAGATCTCAAGAGACTTGGTATGCCCTAGATACTTTCTTTTTTGCTAGCACAAAGGCAATGAAGAAGCATCTTTGGAACAAGTTCAACCAAATGATGAAGACACCAAAAAAAATCATCATAGATTTTTTTACAAAGGTCAAGGAGGCTGCTCATCAATTGGCATCCATTGGAGGGCTTATTGAAGAAGAGGCTATCATGAGGCAAATTCTGAATGGAATTAGAAGTGATAAGCAATGACAATCCTTCACCATGGCTTATGATATCATCGTGGATGTGCAAACTCTAGACTTCAATATCTTTCTTGGAAAACTCTTCAATCAAGAGGCCAACAATATCATAAAGGAAGGTAACTCCTCTCATGGTAATTGAACTATTGCTCTATATGCAAATAAGAGGGAGAAGGCAAGAAGAAGGAAGAAGATGAAGAGGAGACTTCCCAAGCCAACTTTGCAAGCAACAACAAGTGGCAAGGGAAGAAGAAAGGACCAAAGCATGAAAAAACCAAAGTCTAGAATGTTAAACCTTGTGCCATATGCGATAAGAACAACCACACTACTCAAAATTGTTGGTTCAATGGAAAAACCTAGAGGCGAAGTGGAAGAGGTGGATATGGAAACACTAGACGTAGAGATGGACACAACTTCAACAACAACAATAGAACTCGCTATAGAAGGGACTTCAATAATTATTTAGAAGATAAACCACATGAAGACTCATTACTTCTAATGAATCTAAGCCATAAGGAAGGTAAAGAAGATGGTCATTTGTTTTACATAGATTCAAGATGTTCAAATCATGTTGTAGACAACATTGCTCTTCTATCTAACTTGGAAAGTCCAAAGCCTAGACATGAAGTACAAACCAGGGATGATATTAAGCAGAATATGGAGAAGATTGGTAATGTCAAAGCCTACAATAGCAAGATAAACATTATGAGTAAGGTTCTCTATGTACCCACTATCACTAAAAACCTAATAAGTGTAGGCCAAATAGTCGAGAAAGGCTTGCAAGTTAGGTTCACCCAACATGGAGCTTTTGTGGAAGATCCATGTCAAGACTTCAAGAACATAACCAGAGGTGAGAAGCATGGTAGGCTCTTTACTTTTCAAGTAGGAGAAACTAGGAACATAGCTCTATTCAAATTTGGGTCTCAAACCCTAAGTGAGCTTGAAGTGTGGCATAAGAGACTTGATCATGTGAATGAAACAACCTTGAAAGATATATGCAGGGATCAAAGTGTTCTAGGATTGCCAAACATATCAAAGCAACATATGATCAACTGATGTGATGTATGTCAGATTGGGAAGGCACAAAGACAACCATTCAACCACAAAGGCTACATACACAACAACTTATTGGACTTAGTACATATAGATGTATGGGGGCCAAGTCAAGAACCTTCATTGGTAGGATCAAGGTATTATTTCTCATTTATTGATGACCATAGTAGATGGAATATTTTGTACTTTATCAAAAGTAAGAATGAGGTGTTTGATTGCTTCAAAAAGTATCTAGCACATGTGGAGAATCATATAGGTATATCACACAAAAAGCTCAAATCAGATGGAGGGAGAGAAAACTTCTCCAAAGATTTTGATGAGTTCTTATAGGATAAAAGGTATCAAAAGGGAAGTGACTACCAGGTACTCTCCTCAATTGAATGGAATTGCAGAAAGGAGAAACAAGACATTGGTTGGATAAGCCAGGACAATGCTTGAAGAGAAGAGGTTGCCACATTATCTATGGGCAGAGGCTATTTAAATTGTTGTGTACTTGTCAATAGACTAACATCCAAATCACTTGAAGGTATGACTCCTTATGAAGCATGGCATGGAAGAAAGCCTAGTCTTGGACATTGCAAGGTGTTTGGGTGTTTAGCTTATGTTCATGTACCATCACAAATAAGATGTAAGCTAGATTAAAGGGCAGAAAAGGTAGTGTTTATTGGGTATGACTCAAATCAGATGGGTTACAAGTTGTATAATCCTTCAAACAAGCAATTCACTACAAGTAGGGATGTTGTGTTTGAAGAATAAAGGTCTTGGTATGATGAAGACAAAAAAAAGGTAACTCTACCATATGATCTTGATTTTGATTCCCATCAATTAGGAAGAAAGCATGATACACACATCTAGGATCCAAGAAGTGATACAAATGATGACCAAGATGAAAGGGAAAAGGATTAAAAGCTATGGAAGTCGAGGCAAAACAAAGATGCAAGATTGTGGAGAATGCTCCAAGAAAGCACCTAGAAGGTCAAAAAGGAAGAAAAAAAAACCAGAAAGGTATGGATATGATTCCACATTTGTTACAAAGCATTCAATCTACTTGGAAAAAGACTCAATTTCAGAAGAACCCTCAACCTATCAGGAGGCAAAGGGAAACCCTAATTGGGAAAAGGCCATGAAAGAAGAAATAGATGCATTGAAGGAGATTGAAATTTGGGATTTGGTTCCAATGTGATCCAATCAAAAGGTAATTGGTTGCAAATGCATATATAAAGTTAAAAGAAACTCAAATGGATTAGTTCTCAAGTACAAGGCATGATTATTTGTGAAAGGTTTGTCTTTCTTCGTCAGTATGTCTGTCTGTATGTCAAATTTGTGAGTGATTCTTCAACAGCTCCCCCTCAATCACTAATTTGCATTCTCTGATCTTTCATATATTCTTCTTTTCTTTTATACCTGCCATTTCTTTGAATCTGCTTGTCTTTACTCCATCTAAGCTCTTTGTTAGAATATCTGCTATCTGATCTTTTGTCGGAGTGAATACTAATTCAATATCCTTCTCCATTACCTTTTCCCTCAGGAAATGATATTGAATCTCTATGTGTTTTGTTCTTGCATGAAATATTGGATTTGCTGCAAGATACAACGAGCTCATATTATCTCCATGTATGATAGGTATACCTTGATCAATTCCCATGCTTTTGAACAAGGTCTACATCCATATCAATTCTTTCGCTGCTTCCACAAGTCCTTTATATTCTGCTTCTGTTGACAATAAAGCCACTGTGTGTTGCTTCTTTAAACACCAGCTTACAAGCTTATCTCCTAGGTATATCATATACCCATGTGTTGACCTTCTGTCATCTTGACTTCCTGCCCAGTCTGAGTCATTGTATGCTCTCAGCTTTATATCTGACGTATAAGGATAATATAATCCTTCCTTTATAGTTCTTTTGATATATCTAAGAACTCTTTGTCCTGCAACCCAATGTTGATTCTGCAGACAATGCATGAACTGTGAGAGAACTCCCACTGCATAATTGAGATCCGGTCTTGTTAGCGTAGCATAAATCAAGCTTCCCACTATTGATTGATACTTCCTCATATCTTTAAACTCTGCAGCACCATATTTGCTGAGTTTATGATTTACTTCAAGCGGTGTTGAAGCTTCTCTGCAATTCTCCATATTAAACTTCTTTAGTAAGTTTATGAGATACGTTTCTTGAGAAACATATATGCCATGATCTGTATATGTAACTTCCATTCCAAGAAAATATGATAATTTTCCTAGATCACTGATCTTGAACTCTTTTTCAAGCAGTCTCTTTACCTCTTTGATTCCTTCATCTGAGGTTCCTGTGATTATTATGTCATCTACATAAATACAAATGTAGATCATACCTTCATCTGTTCTCTTAACAAGTAGACTTGCATTTGCCTTCGAACTTTGGTATCCAAGGCCATTGAGATACTTCACAAGTCTGTAATTCCAAGCTCTTGGAGCTTGCTTCAATCCATAGAGAGCTCTTCTTAATCTGCAAACATGATCTGGGTAACTGGAACTTACAAACCCTTCAGGTTGTTCCATGTAACCTTCATCCGATATATATCCATTTAAAAATGCATTCTTTATATCTAACTGACTTAGCTTCCATCCTTTTGATGCTTCTATAGCAATCAATGTCCTTATGGTTGACATCTTTGCCACCGGACTAGATGTCTCATCATAATCTATGCCATGCGTTTGAGCATAGCCTTTGACCACCATTCTAGCTTTGTATCTGGCTATCCTTCCATCTGCAAGTTTTTTAACTTTGTAAACCCATTTATTTCCAATCACTTTCTTACCATTTGGTTTTGGAACAAGTTCCCAAGTCTTGTTCTCTTCCAGCGCATTGAACTCCTCCTTCATTGCTTCTTCCCATTGTTTCTTACCTTTTGCTTCACCGTAATTCTGAGGTTCTTCATCTTCCTTTACTAAGTAAGCATAGTTTTTCTGAGTCAAATAAGAAGTGTCATAGGAATACCTTATTGGTTGTTTCCTTACTCTGTTTGACCTTCTTAGCTCATATTCTTCATGTGTATCTGAATACACATCTTCATCACATCTTGGTTCATCTTTGTTTCTCATACCTGATCCAATCCTGGACGTACTTGCCTGCATATGATCTTCATCTCCATTCACCTGCATATGTGATTTTCCTTTTTCTTTTCTTCTTATCTCTTCTTCAAGTGTTTCAACACTATGCTCTTTATCTGTATACCAGCTCTTTCCTTCATCAAATGTCACATCTCTGGAAACAGTAAACTGTTTGGTTAGAGGACCCCATAACCTATAACCCATCTGCTTTTCATCATATCCGATGAACACGTATTTTTCAGCTTTTGGTTCAAGCTTATGTCTGAGTTGTGATGGTACATAAGCATAAGCGACTGATCCAAACACTTTACAATGATCAAGTGCTGGTTTCTTACCCCACCAAGCATCATAAGGGATCATCCCATTTAAAGCTGTACATGGTAATCTATTTACCAGATATGTAGCTGTATTTACAGCCTCAGCCCAAAGATAATTTGGACAATTCTTCTCCTGTAGTATTGCTCTTGCAAACTCAACTAGAGTTTGATTTCTTCTTTCTGCTACTCCATTTTGTTGCGGTGTATACCTGCAAGTTATTTCTCTTTTGATACCTGCATTCCACAAATAATCATTGAACTCTCGAGAAAAATATTCTCCTCCTCCATCAGACCTTAGTCTTTTGAGTTTCTGTCCTGTAAGTCTTTCAGTATATGCATGAAAATGCCTGATAGCTTCAAATACTTTTGACTTCTCTTTCAAAACATAAAGAGTTATCGATCTTGTTGCATCATCAATAAAAAGAACATAATACCTTGAGCCGCTGATAGATCCTTCTTTTGTTGGTCCCCAGACATCTGTATGTATGAGCTCTAACACACCATCGTGTCTGTACCCTTTCTTCTGAAATGGTAATCTATGGGCTTTTCCCATCTGACAGGCTTCACACTTGTGAATCATATGTTGATTCTTCATATTTGGTAATCCTCTCATGGATTGTTTCTCCACCATAGTTTTGATTCCTGAAAAATGTCCTAACCTCTTATGCCAGAGGTCTAGCTCTGTAAATACCTCATCACCATGTGTGATCAAGGCTTGACCAACATTCCCTTGTACTTTGAGAGTAAAAAGTCTACCTTCCTTTTTACCATGGACAATCTGATTGTATCCATTCTCTCGATCTTCAACAAATACTCCTTCATTTGTAAACCTAACTTGAAAACCTTTTTCTACTATCTGACCCACGCTGATCAGATTCTTTGGGATTGTTGGAACATACAAAACATTTGTTAGTAGGTCAGCTCCATTCTTACACTTTACCTTTCCAATTGACCTTACATTATTTTTTGTGTTATCACCTGTCTGTACTATATGATTTGAAATACCTCCTTCAAGTTCTGATAACAATTCTATATTTCTTGACAAATGATTTGAACAACCAGAGTCAATATAGAATAACTTGAGGTCTTCATTTTCTGACACACTTATCGAGTTCATCATCAACGTCGTATGACTGTCATTCTACGTATCATTCGCATAGTTGTAGTAGGTAGTGTTGTGAGACTGATTCTGTCCCCAACTTCTTGCTCCACCTCTACCATATCCACCTCTTTGGCTTTGTCTACCTCTTTGATATCTTCCACTTCTGCCTCTACTATTATTGTTATGATTCTGACTTGATCCTTGAGAATTATGCCAGCAATCGTAAGCCAAATGATTGCTTAATCCGCAGATCCAGCAACTCTTCTTGTTGTTAGTCTGATTACCTCTTCCTTTACCTCTTTTGCTGAGGTTACCTCTTCCTCTTGCATAATTTGCTTGATCAGTCACTTCTTCTTCATCTTTTTCTTTATCTTTATCACCTTTCTTCTTATTCTTTGCATACATAGCCGAATTGTGTCCTTTATCTCCATCTGTCTTCAAATCTTGCTCAAATGTTAGCATTAGTCCAAGCAACTCATTTAAAGATGGTACAAAATGATTTAAAGACAGTTCAGTTGAGAGTACGAAAGGTTTCCACCTTTCATCTCCTCTCAAACCTGCAAGCACTTGCGCTATCAACCTGTGGTCTTCGATATCTTCATTAATCGATCCAAGACTGTCCGCCAAGTCTTTCATCTTAGTGACATAATCACTAATGCTTTGACTTTGCTTTTTCTTGAACGTTGTAAATTCTGACCATAAGCTAGCCTTTCTAGCTTTCGCCGTATTTTGGAAATGATCTTCCAAAGCACTCCATATATCTTCTGATTTCTCTAGACCTCTAATGTGCGGTAGTAGATGATCTGTAATTGTATTGTAGATATAAGCTCTTGCCGTTGCATCTTTCTTCTGCCACAGCTTCAAGGCTTCTAACTCTTCTTTCTTCGGTTGACTGTCGTCTTCAAAATTCGGCTTCTTTTCTTCTCCTGTCACATATATCATTAAGTCTTTACTCATAAGTAAAGCTTCCATGCACATTACCCATGCGGGATAATTATCTCTATCCAATTTGTCAATAGAGATATGATCTGCCATAATCTTCTTGATTCTGTTACTTTCAGTGAGTGTAATGTTAAAAGGTTTTACCTTTTACAAATCTTTACCCTTGAGAATTACTTCGGAACATTTCTTGACGCCGTTTGTTGTTGATCACTTCAGCTTTCACCTTTCTTTGAATTCTCTTGTATCTTTACTTCCGTTTCTACTTCTGAGAAACCTTTTCTGCTCTTCAGAACCTTTTGCTCTGATACCACTTGTTGATTTCGTGACAAAATCTTGTTCACTAACAAGAGTGCGGAAAATTACCACGACTCAACTAGAACTAAGCTAGAGTGATATTAGAATACCTCTATAATCATCAGTAGCTTAGCAACCTTCTAAAATTGAAAACTTTATAACTGTATTTAGTGAAAACTGAAAATTCACTTTACAGAAAGCTTCATGTTTCCTTCAAGCTTCAATTTTGAACTGATTTACTTCAAAATTTACACTACTACGTTTGCTTACGGTTAGATAATCTTTCCGTTACTTAACTGTGCCAAAACTATGTTTTGAACTCACCAAAATTTCACCGGAACTTCACCGGACTGTTACCAGAATGTCATCGTAATCTTACCGGAATCAACTGCAATTCTGTTTGTGATTACTTCAAATGATTGTTGATGAAGTAAGGAATTAATACCTGAGCTTTCTTCAGTAATTGAACTCTTTCTGAAGTTTAAGAAAAAACTTCACCAGTTCAAGATGTCTTTTTATGGTCAGACTTTGTACTGTGTACTTGTCCCGTTTCACAAAACTCTTTTGATCAACTTATAATTGAGACTCCTAGCTTCAAGATGAGCTATCACTTATGAAAATCTTTACACTGTGTTACGAGATCT